>JALIZH010011472.1:0-38043 GCA_030522465.1 Rhipicephalus appendiculatus
ATCATTCGATGTACAACAGTGGGTGCACACCCTGGTCGCAAAAAATCAGAACGACCCCCGCCCTCGCACTTTTTTGGCTCGCTGACACGAGTACCTTTCGCAAATTAATCAAGTGGTGCGCGGTGACCTCACGGGCGAAAGCGAGCGCGAGTTTTCATCGCTAGGCGCAGCTCGGCGGCATCTGACGGCCCACCATCTGCGCCCGGTTAACGTGGCGACACGCAGTGATGTCATCGCTAGGCGAGGTGCGCTTTCGCATTCAGCAGGTACACTGTCGTCCTTTATGAAAGAGAACACTCGAGCGCGTGGCCGGCGCGCTGCGGCGGCTGCCTACAGCACCATCAACCGATATCTAAAGAAAGCACGCAAGCTTTCGACGTCATCTATTGACAAACAAAATAACGAGTCATGGGCTGTTAGACAAGCGCTGCTAGATTACGCTCCCGCTCCGATATCGCAACAGGCGGTGCCGCCAAAAGCGGACGCGTTTTCTTTAGATGTCGGTTGATGGTGCTGTAGGCAGCCGCCGCAGCGCGCCAGCCACGCGCTCGCGTGTTCCCTTTCATAAAGGACGACACTGTACATTACGCATGGCTTAAACGGCTGCACTATAAAAATTTAAGAGTTCTGCAACTATCGGGAAAATGTGAGCAAGAAAAGCGCGGCGTGTGCGTTCCTTACACAATAGTTGCCTTTCTTACTTTCTAAGCTTGTTCCTTTAGTTCGTGTCGGAGTGTCGACGAACCTGGCAACAACCTCTTTGTGCGCGGCGGTGGTAGAGTAAGTTGCGTCACTTCCCAGTCGTGCTCGTTGGGTAAGCTTCTCGCAAACCTATCGTCACATAAGTGAAGGATGCTTCACGATTTTGCGTGTCATCCTTGCAGGGCCGAGCTAATCTTCTCTACATGGTTCAAATTATACTATATGTGGCTTTTTTTTTCTAAAAGAGTCAGATGCACTTTAACTGAAACTCAGAAAAACGCACTTTTTTGCTACTGCAAAATATGGTCGAGCCTGCTCAAACAGTTTTTTTGCCAGCATGTTCCTCTCCCCTAAATACCTCAAATCTATATAGTGGCTGAAATGTAGATAGCCCAATATTGTCGGTAGTCAGAAGTAAACTTTTTATTTGGCCCATATAGATTGTAGATTGAAAGATTTCATTCGGGCTTTAATTACCTCGTAAAACAAGTCTAAAATGATTCAAATGAACGGTATACTAAATATTTTGCGAGAAAACTAACTCCTTGTGCTTCCGTCGGCGCCGTGCTTCGGCGCATGGGCGTAATGACGATTAATAGACTTGAAGAGCGAGTGGTGGTTCCTGGTAAAACGCGCACTTTTCTCGACTGTCAGCAGTGTTTTCGTGTTCTTTACATCTCCTGGACCTTGAAAAGTGCTCCAGCTTTCTTTGTTCTTCTTCTGAGATCGTTTTATGCCGTGCCATTTCGGATCACTTCTTCTTTACGAAGTAGGTCAGGGCCCAATATCGTTATTTCATGTATTTTTATTTCAAATATACCGTTTTGGTGCGAAAGAAGGACATGATACTGTAGCGCAAAACTCGAAAAGAAACACTAAGAGGCAGAGAAAAATAGGAAACTTGGCCTCTTAGTCTTTATAATCGCGTTTTGCCCTATAATATCATGTCCTTCATTGAGTGCCAACTCGCGCTAGAAAAACTAACTGTGGAATGTAAACACTATAGCAAAGCAACTAGGATATAAATGAAACACATTGGATGAAACCATGTTGGTTGTTTTGGTCACGATTGTTGAAGCAGCGCTAGTTTAATGAATATGACGCACATTGATTGAAGTAGATGCAGCAGTTGGCTCATTTGTTATTAGAAAATGCCATTTTGAGTTCCTGTTCCAATCAGGAATGGCCCCATTTTGATTCAAACTGTTTTAGAAGTTAAAGATACTGAAGTAAAATGGCAACTTGGGCGAGTTGGTAACGGTTCATACTTGAAAATAACAGCGCACCTTCAAAACGAGCACACTAAAGGGAGAGGAACGACACACACAACAAGCGCTGACTCGCAACTGAAAGGTTTAATCCGCATCACACACACATATAAACATACGCCTCATGCAGCACACGTTCCTCTCCCTTTAGTGTGCTCGTTTTGAAGGTGCGCTGTTATTTTCAAGTTTAAAGATACTTGGGCGCGCTTTACACTTCCGTGAAATTTAGCGCAGCTTCGGTTTCTGCATTTGGCTCTTTTAGATGCGAAGCATCATATGCTCGGGGCTATGTCCGTCCGGCGTCCCCCCGTCCCCCGTCCCGCGTCCCGCGTCCGGCCACTTTCATGAAGTAGGGAAGCACCCATTATGCGAACCAGAACACTGTAGTAATATGAAGGCCGTCAACCCTATCGCAGTCATCAGAGTCATGACCGAGAGCACAGAGAGGCTGCTTAGCAATAGCTAGGCAGGTGTCTGTCGCCCAGGTTGACCCCATTCCTTGAGTCATGGCCGAGAGTACAGAGAGGCTGCTTAGCAATGGCTAGGTAGGTGGTGTCTGTCGCCCAGGTTGACCCCATTCCTTAATATTGCTTGCATGTGTTTGGAGAGGGCTTAGTCCGTTCCCGCGTCCCACACCACCACAGCGCATGCGCGTCCCCTCCCCCTTTCTCTCCTCTAGGAATCCGCACTCCCCACAGTGCATTCGCATCCCCACCCATATGCTCTCGTACGCTCACCCCCTTCCTCTACTCTAGGAATCATCTACTCTACGGAGCGGCTCCGGCGTCCCACAGCGCATGCGCGTCCTCTCCCCCCTCTCTCCTATAGGAATCCTCTACTCTACGGAGCGGCTCCCGCGTCCCACATCCCCCACAGCGCATGCACGTCTCCTGCCCCTCTCTCCTCTCCTACGGTCCCCCCCCCCCGCCCTTTCCTCTAGGAATCCTCTACGGAGCGGCGCGCACGACAGGTGGTGTGACAGCTGCATACTCCGCTGGGGGGCGCCACGGTAGCTCCGCGGTATGAAAATGACGGAGCGCGCGCCTCATTCTCTCTCCTGTGCAGCGCCGCAATCAGCGCCGTGCCACCGCCGTGAAATGAGAGCGGCGGCGTTCCTCCCCACTCAAGCTAATTATCTCCCCGCTGCTTCGCATCCACACATGGTTCCCTTTAGCGGGAGATGGGGAATTTTTTTTGAAGAAAAAAAACGCCACATAGGTTCTTTAAGCGTACAAAGACGCTCCTCCCGGGTTCATAGACTGTCCGACACGGCGCAAAATAGGCACTCAACGCAGGCTGTCAACAAACACTGGTTCATTTACCCATGATGCAGTACAGTGCGACAATCACGTAACCGCGGACCGTACGGGTATCTCCACAAGACCGATCAAGCACGCTCTCCGGTGCCGCTGCGACCATCACACTAAACTGAAGGACACTTTGTACATTCCAAAGTGTGTTCGGCGAAAGCGTGTGGCCATTCCACTGACTATGCTATGTCTTTTATCTTTTACACTCTCAGTGGGATAACACACAAACCGAATGTCTGGGCGTTTTCTTTAATTTTTTACCGCGAATCGCAGCGAGACGCGAGGCAGACGGACAGACGGACGGACGGACGAACACACGAACAGACGGACAGACGGACGGACGGACGGACGGACACCGGACGAACGGACGGACAGACGGACGGACGGACGAACAGACGGACGGACGGACGGACAGACGGACTGACGGACGGACGGACAGATGGACGTACGGACGGAACAGATGGAACAGACGGACGGACGGACGGACAGACGAACAGACGGACGGACAGACGGACGGACAGATGGACGGACGGACGGACAGACGAACAGACGGACGGACGGACAGACGAACGGACGGGCGGACAGACGAACAGGAGGACGGACAGACGGACGGACAGACGGACGGACGGACAGACGAACAGACGGACGGACGGACAGACGCACGGACACAGGACGGACAGACGGACACCGGCACGGACGGACAGACGGACCGACGGATGGACAGACGGACGGACGGACGGACACCGGATGGACGGACGGACGGACACCGGACGCCGGACGGACACCGGATGGACGTGAGCATGAGACATTAAAGGCTTTCGCCTTAGAAGTGACCGGTGGTGCGCACGAACGAGAGGGCGCGTGCAACGACAGCGCGTGATTCCTTCGTTGCTTGTCTGGGAGCACCTGATGCGTCGAGTCAGCGCCGGCTAATCTTGCGCGCGGGGGAGGCTGCGGTATCCCAAGGAATTCCTGCCGACCTCTTCTAAGCCAGTGTAACCAGTCTCCGTACGGGTTCCCTCTTTTTTGGGGTAAGCCAGACCACACGGAGCTAACGTTGAGTGGGGGGCTGTCGCTGGTTTCCAGTGGAGACCGGCGTAACACAGCTCTGTGGACTAGCGTACAGTGTGGCGAGTGGTGTCCAGACGCGTGTTTCAGCGATGAGAAAGGCGATGCATGGCTTGTTACAGACAAAAAAGTCTGGTGCCGCAGCCACGGTTCGCCACGTCGCCGTTTAATGGAGGATCCCGC
Source organism: Rhipicephalus appendiculatus (assembly GCA_030522465.1). NCBI lineage: Eukaryota > Metazoa > Arthropoda > Arachnida > Ixodida > Ixodidae > Rhipicephalus > Rhipicephalus appendiculatus. The sequence continues at coordinate 4,532 of JALIZH010011472.1, forward strand.
GACTGCGGCCGCGTGGGGCTGGTACGCCCTCTATCTCGGGAGTAGGCGCCAGAGGAGAGAACTCTGGATTCCTACTAAAGAAAGCACAAATAATATGGAAAGTTACCGAGCAATTACAGAAAGAGAAAAATGGCGACAACAAAAAGAAATAGAGGACAGGATAGAAAAACAGAAAAAAGTAGAGAGAGAGAGAGAAAGAAAGAGACACAAGATAGCAAAAAAAAAAATTCCGGCAGATCCCACGTACCATGGGAATCGACGTCATGCGAAGCATGCGGAGGGAATGCTACTGTGGTGTAACTTTTTTTTTTTGAGCGAAACGTTACGAAATGACGCTAAACATATCAACAAATGCTTACACGCACATATATTTATGTTGAGCAGTCGCATAGGTTTTATATAAGCAGTTGTTTACAGTTACGTAACCATGCCAAGAGCAACATGGACAGTACCAACAGCAGAAGGGGTAAGCTGAGTGTAGCGTTTGTGCTTCCGAGCGTGGTAGTCCTGGATACTGCTACGTAGACCAACATAAATGGATGGCGCTTATTTTACAGGAGGAATTTCATTTTAAAGGTCAAGGGTGCTTCGTAAGTGGGCTAATTAGGTCATGAACAATGTGGCAGAGTAACGAAACGAAAACAGGACACTGAACCCATAGGACACAGCGCTGTATGCAGTTGATACTCAGGGCTGCGTCATGTGCGCTCAATGTCCCGTTTTTTTTGCAGCTGTTCTGCCTGATACTTACTTGAGGTCATCATCCCACTTTGTCTCGTCATCAAGAGATTGAAGCTGATGTCCGGGTGTACTGGGCATGCTATAAGCAGTAATGTATTGCTTGGATTGAAGAAATACGCGGTATTTTGTTTTGTCTCCAGGAGATTCGTTTCAAGTGGAATATACACAGGGTGCACCAGCTATCTCTAGCCAGAGTTTAGGTCAACGCCACTCAATGACGACGCGACCAAATGCATGTTGCTGGCTGTTGCCTAAGTGAGTCGGACAATTTTCTGTGTCCTGATTAATTGCATATTTAGGTCACTTTAATTAACTAACTCTTGAAGCAACGAAGCTGGGCAAAAAATTCCAATGCGAAAGTCGCAGATCGGTTTGCAAAACATCTTATTAGACAGTTTCAAACTTTGTATGCATTAATTATTGGTGTTCTTCTTTCTTACTCCAGATGCCCGCGAAATGCAATAAAAAATGCCCCCCACCTCCCTGAAGGGAATCGTGAGGAAATGCGAATGCATTTCTTGCGCCGACACCGACTTCTGCCATCGCCTTGAGAGGCGCCCAGCCAGCGAACGGTCGAGAGTGAGGCGCGAGCGGACGGGAGTGTGGGGCGCAGGGAGGAGAGAGAGCGAACGGCGAGAGAAGGAGCGGCGAAGCTTTGCACCTACCCTCTCCTACACTCTCTCGCACTACATGCTCCGGTTGCTAGGGGGCGAGGATAAGCGCGCGCGCCCGCAGCTGTTGCTATGGGAGAGGGAGTGAGAGTGGAGAGATAACACCTGCCGGCGCGCGGACACCTCCTCAACCTATCCTCCTCCTCCTCCTCCGCGGACGCCGCCGGACAACGCCGCCTGACATAGTCCGACTAAGAAATGCATTCGCATTTAAAAAAAAACCATCACATGCCCACCTGCGGGCCTTTGCGCGCCGTGATTCTAGTGCTTCTTAACGTTCCGTGTACGAACGATACGCTTCCATCGAGCCAGTTCATGACACCGATAAGCAGACAGCAATCATCGCTTTTGTTGCCGCTAGCAGAAGGTGTTCATCGCGCAGCCACCACCATCGTCGCGGTCCTGTCGAGACAGCACAACCGGCCAAAGGCTATGGCCGTTTGCATGAGAAATGCACTGGCACGCGAGCGGGCATGCCACGTGGTATCATTTTTGTATTTCGCGAGTATCTGTAGTAGGCAGGAAAACGCTTATAATTATTTGATATAAAGTTCGAAACTTCCTAGTAGGTTGTTTTGCAAACCGATCTGCAACTTTCGCATTGGAACTTTTCGCCCAGCTTCCTTGCTTCAAAAGTTAGTTAAATAAAGCGCCCTAATATTGACTGCAGCCCTCTGTCAAGTTCCTTATGTTTCAAAATGACTTTTACCCGCAGTCTCCTCCATCGTTGATAAAAAGAAAGAAGTTATTATTATTATTATTATTATTATTATTATTATTATTAGTAGTAGTAGTAGTAGTAGTAGTAGTAGTAGTAGTAGTAGTAGTAGTAGTAGTAGTAGCAGCAGCAGTTGTAGTAGCAGTAGTAGTTAAGCAATTAATCAGTAAACAAAAACAGCTTTGCGCAATCCGGGCAATAGTGAGCCACATGCATTTCGTCGCGTCGTCACTGAGTGCATTGATATATTTTTAAAATCTGGCTAAATATACCTTGGGCACCTGTATACATACTGACAATGGTATTTGGCTGCCCGTATTTTCCTTTTGTGAATATTTTTTTCAACGCTCCATTATGGCGTAGGTTAGAGGCGAAAGGAGTAAATAAACGATACACAGTTCGGTGATTGTTAATAATTCATTTAACCCCGCACAGGCGTCTCCCTCAGCAGGCGTTTCGAAAGTGGTGTCACCACAGACCTAAGGCGACCGGTGGGTTCGCCTCCTTGTCATGCCTAGTCATATGTAGCTAAGCTCTGTCTAGGAAAATGGGGAGCATGGGAGTTTAACCAATGCCTGAAGTGAGAATCTTTTTGAACCCCCCTTCAGAGGCAACACAAATCGTTCGCCCTTGCTTCATATAGACGCCATCCCTGGGTTGAGCCGGCCAGGAAAAGCCGGCAGTCATCTTTCCCCGTCTCCATGTGTCTACTTAAATTTATTTTTTATTACTTAACTCTTAATCTTTCCTGACCTCTGCTCTTTTCGTGTTTCGCTAATAGTTTTCCCCACGGCAAGGGTAATGAATTAGCGAAAGCTAGATCCAATGAGATTCCCTGTGTGCGTACCCAACCTAGGTTGATTGGTCAAACTACGTTATTAGTCTAGAGAGACACGACTAGGCTACACGACATTTGTTTGAAGTGGTCCATGTACAACTGGGTCCTGTGTGTCCCTTTGCGTCTGGTAGCGTACCCGTGTTGGGCGGCTGGCATGGCTACCGAGATTCCCGTACCACTTCTCAAACAATCGCTCTCCCCCCCCCCCCCCCGCCCGAAATATTCGCTTGACTTAAAAGTTGACAATAGAAAGTTGGAAAAGAGAGATAATTTTTTTGAAAACGCACAGACATTAGTTTCTTTGAGGCATGGAAGAGGCATCCACCAGGAACCGAAACTAGGCTAGCAATTCCAGACGCCGATACGTATGGAGCCCTACGACGCTATCGCGTACTTGTCTTGAAGGCGAAACATACGCGCACTCCAACTATATTCGTTAACATTACGCTTGATGCACGAAATCTATGGTTGTCCGTGCATTCATTCGAAAATAGCATAATGGACAAGCTGCGTCCTAATCGAATAACGCCGCAAGTGGGGTGAGTTAGTTCATTAATATAGCAGGGGAAACAGGCAGTGCGACAGACACAAGGGACAAACCCCGACGACACGAGTACTGCCTCACAACTGAAAATGTATTGCCTTGCACAATACTAGCATGCAGTTTGGTCCCATGGCGCGTGCCCAAAAGTTGGGAGAGCGGGGTGAGTGGACATTCATAAAATATGTTTGTTATTGGTGAGGTCTATGTCAGACTAGCACATGAAGCAGAATCTATGTGCATGTGTTTTGTTTTGACTGTCTCTCGAATTGTTTGATTTAAGTTTTTGAACAACACCATGGTTTCCGGTGACAGGGGTTCACATTGACTGCATCTACAACATGCAGCCAAGTAACGGTTTGTGGAATTTCTGAATTAAAGTTCATTTTGTCAAAAAAATTCTTGTTCATAAAACTGCATGACTACTATTTCACAACTTCATTTGCTTCACAGCCCCATTACAACATTAAGATGATTTAGCATGGACTTGTTGTTACAAACTGTACACTGGCAACAGTTTGACAGCACATCCTTGCCGGAATGCGGAAACATTGGAGTGCAGCCACGCAAAGAACAGCGTTTTCACAGCGAAGTTATTCACAGTCGAAGCTTTCACGTCTTGGGGCCATCGTGGATCGGAAGCGGGCGTAGGTGCCACTACACTCGGCTCCCATGACACACCACTACGCATACCACTACATCAGCCTCTCCTTCCACTTGAATCAGCTGCTTCATTCCACTTCATTCAACCACCTGTAATATTTGGCTAAGCGAAGGCGTCTTTGTAAGCCAACAGCTTACCTGTTGCCTTAATGCCCCTGCACGTAGCGCTTTGAATTTTTCGACATTGCTACATTGCGATAGGTTGACTTGTGTCTGCATGACAAAAAAGTGGACACATGCCTTCGCGAGGAACTTTTCTGTGTCCATACGTCAAAGATTTTGCTAAGCTCCCTCTTAAAATTTTATAAAGTAATCATGAACCTACTCGGTGATAAAAAGCTGTCCTAACGCTAAAATAACAACCAACATCGTTTACACCCCTGCGTTAACTTGTGCACTTTTGGAAGCGCCTCTCCGAAATTCAGCAGCCGCTAGCAGAACAATTGGCTCCCTGATACAGCTGCTACGCCGTTAGCGCGAAAGTGTCCTTTAGCTGTACTCGGAATGACACAAGTGTGATTCACCATTTGTATTCCGCAAAGCAGGAATACGATCAGCTCACCGAGATCAGCTTACCAAAAAAATCATTCACGGAAAATCAACAGAGAAAGAGCGAGTGTTATATTAGCGCCCCCCTCCCACCCATTGTTCTCTACAATGGACAGTTCTTATTTTTCAACGCTCGAGGCCTTAGGCGATATCAGCGATACCGTAGCGATAAACAATACACCCATGCACTGATGATTCAAGTATAAAAGTGGACATAGCCTCGCTCTTACGTCGACTTGTTCGAATAAGGGCGCATTTCGTGAGGTAACCTTAACATGTCCTAAGGCGTATCGGTCCGTTTACCTTTTCTCGCCCTTTAAGGTAAGTTCGTTTTTCGAAAGGCCACTTTTACGTGTAAAGAAATGAACACTTCTTAATATCCAGGTTGGCGTTGTTATTCGCTCGTTTAAGCCTATCTACACTGTCAATTTTTATGAAAGGGAACACGCGAGCGCGTGGCCTGGGCGCTCCGGCGGCTACTTGCAGCGCGTTCAAGCGGGATCGAGAGCAACCACAGCATCTTTTCGCGTCACCAAGTGGCGAGAAAAACGAACAGTCATTGGTGATATGGAACCGGCGGCAAGATTGCAATCCCGCTCCCCCCTTCAAGGCGATTACGCAGGAGGCTGGCCTCTTGCGTAATCTACCGGAACTCATACGAAAGTTGTTTTCCCATAACTCCCCTTGAAATTGACTTTTCCTGGTGTTATGCAGGAATATTTGTAAATTATCGCCCTTTCACTTCACTTTTCTTCTCCTTACACAGATATACTTCTTCTACGGCAATGGGTTGCAACATTTTGCTACTTGTAGTCCTATTGTGTGGGTTGGCTCCTGTGTACATCACTGTTTTTGGGTATGCCGAAGGTACGTACGTATGCGATCACCTGCTTGATGATATCACGGAAAAGTTAAGTGCGCTTGCTTTCAAAGCACATAGCCTAGGGGCATGTTACTTCTACAAGAGTTATGCATTGTGACGTCCGATTAACGTTTTTTTTATCTCGTATATCTGCATGTGCTACCTAATAAACATCTACAATAACTAACGTTAAATGACGTGATTTGTAGTGCAGAACTTGCGAATAAATTCTAGGAGTCAGACAGAAGTAGGAAGAAGAAAAAAATCACAGCATATCCACGGAGTGAATGATGATGAGTGGGCGAAGCTCCGGAGGTTCATCGGTAAACCGTGAATCTTCCGTGAATTCAGCCCAGTACATCATCACTACGTGAGATCGGGCGCGTTTATACTAAACGGTCGATGAGAGTCGTGGCCACTTGCAGCTCACTTTATTTTACATGTACGCTGTGAATTTTTATTCTTTTATCACGCACAGGAGAAATCTCACACAGGCGCTACCTTGGAGGTCGAAATCCAGTGCTTATATATGCGGGGTGGTCAGTGAACGGTTGTGCAGCGCGAGCAGTCGGTTTTTTCAATCATGACACTCGCTAGCAGACGCTGCCTGCGTCGGCGTCGCGAGGCGAGAGGGGGGGGCGTAGGAGAGAGGGGGGAAGCGTAGGAGAGGAGAGGGCGCCCCTAAAATCGGAGAGCAGCTGCACCGCCAACGCCATCTAGCGTACCTTCACCCAACCGCCATATTGTACGCATGTCTATGGGACAGCGCCCTCTCGGAAACGAGACGAGAAATGGAATGCGTAGAGCATCATCTAGTATATCGTCACCCAACTGCAGTTTGCATGCATCTCTATGGGACAGCGCCCTCTATTGTACGAAAGGGAACACTACGGGCTACAGAGGATGGTGGACGCCGCTCAACAACCGGCCAGGTCTCGCCATAAGGAGCTTCGCTCCTAAAAACCGCCATACCTGCGCGGAAAGCGCAGCACAGTCACAGCAAAAGCTGGAAGGCTGCTTTTCTAGAACCCGTTGCAAAGTCTCTTGGGGCTACTAATAGAACTACGCTTGCAAGGTACCTACTACGCCTTTAACTGACTCGGTGGCTGAAGACGATGAAGAATAATAGCTGAGAATAAGGGTGGTCTTGACATCAAATCACTAAATTAGTATCATTAATTTATTCTAACAATTCTGTACTTCTTTAGTAATACAATTCATATGTGATCACTTTTGTCTATAAAAAATTGGGTGACCCTTAATCTTCGCCTTTAAGAGTTGAACGCGATAGCGACATCCTGTCCAGAGTGCCTACTTCAACCACTTAGTACATACTTGCTATGCACCCACTACGTGGTGTTGAGGGAATACGCGCAGTAAGGTGTGTGGCGTCTGTAATGGGTGGCCGGCTTTAAACTACCAAATCGTTATGATTGTCGCGTATTCTGACGCCCGATGGTAATGTACGCTTGTACCATGCAATATTCCTGGGATATTATACATGTTATATTGCGACGCCTATATAAAGGACGCGTGCGTTTGCGAAGCGTGAGTGTTATTTTCACTGCATTACCAAGCAGAGGAAGTTATTTTCACTGTATTCCCAAGCAGAGGCATGTCGTTGTGGTAGAACACCTGCTTCCCACGCAGACGGCCCGGTTTCCATCCTCACTCGGACCCGAAAATTTTTATTTTTTGTTTTATTTGCATCTTTCTCGATTTTTTGGTCACGGACAGGATGATGATTTTTCGCTCACAACCAACGACGCCGACGCTGACGCCGGAATTTCTGCGAAACGAGCTCTTAAACGCTATCGCGTTAATATTTGTTTCTTCGCCAATCCCCGACAATGGGTGTGAGCCATACATAGAGGCCATCGTCATTATCATCATCATCCTTTGCAATGGGTTGGAAGCACTCAACGACCCATTTACGCAATCTATATTGTGTAACACCTGGTTACACTATTCGCATTCTGTGACGCCTGGTTGTTATTTTACTCTTCTACCACTCTATCTTACGCATGTTAACGCGGTTCCTTCCTGACATAACACCTGTATAGGGTTTTTGTGCCTATGAGTTTCGAGAACCGGCATGGTAATTACCCTTTTAGAACACAGTGTTGCATGAAATTTGCTTTGTAACGCCTATTGTACAGTTGTGGAGGCAGCCTTGAGTATTTTGCACACTATGTATGTACATACACCTCATTTGTAAAAAATACCATGTAAGAAAGAAAGAAAAAAATTAACCATCTCCCGCTAAAGGGAACCATGTGTAGATGTGAAGTAGCGGGCGCTAACGCTTACACTGGCGGCGGCGTTGACGTTGGCGCTCATCGCAGCGTTGCGCAGGAGAGAAAACTGGGGGAGGCGCAAAGAACGCAGTGATGGAGCGGTGTTTCCTACTGGAACATGCCAATCGCTGCTAATGGGCAATGAGAGACAGAATACTCCGACTGGACACAGAGACCCGCAGTCCGCTTTTAGTTAACGAGCACGCTGCGAATTTTTATTGTTCAACAACGCCCAGGGGAGAAATCTCCCAACCGGCACCACCTTGCAGGTCAAGATCCACTGCCATATATACGGGGTGGCCAGTGAACGGTTGTGCAGCGCAAGCAGTCGGTTTTTTCAACCAAGAAACTCGCTAGCAGACGCTGCCAGCGCCCGCGTCGCGAGGCGAGAGAGGGGGGGAGCGTAGGAGAGGAGAGAGAGGGTTGACGCGCATGCGCAGTGGGGAGTGTGGATACCGCGGGCAGGGGATGCCTAGAGGTAGGAGGGGAGAGAGGAGGGGAGGCGCATGCGCAGTGAGGGTGTGGTTGCCGCGGGGAGGGATGCCTAGAAGAGAGAGAGGGGGAGAGGAGGTTTTTATTTTATTTTGTTTGAAAGGGTCCGCGCATGCGCAGTAAGGGTAGTCACGCGGCACAGCACCACCACCACCACCACCGGATTAAGCTTCGCCATAAGATGCTTCACATCTAAAAAACCGGCATGCTTTTGTGGTGGAATACTCTGCTGCCACAGAGAGGACCCAGGTTCAAAACCCGGTCCATCCTGGATATTCTTTCTTATTTAGTGTATTTTTTCTTAATTCGCGCGACACCGGCGGCGGCGGCGGTAGCAGCGGTGGACAACTCGGCACCCTTGTTGTCATCTCACAACAGCTTTCGCTGTAGAACTGTTCTACGCTCCCAACTGTTTTACAGCGAAAGTTATGAGAATACAACAATTGTTTTGCAGCGAAAGCTGTAAAGAGATTACAACATGGGTCCCGTAGTTGTCCGCCGCCGCCGCCGGTGTCCTTAGCAGCTATCACACGAAATAAGAAAAAAAAACTAAATAAGAAAATTATCCCGGAGGAAACGGCGTTCACACCTCGGTCCACTCCATGCCAGCCCAGTATTCTACCACTGAGCCACGCCGGTGCTCGAAACTTGTACGGACCGAAATCCTATACAAGCGTTATGTCGGAAAGGAGCCACGTTAACATGCGTAAGATAGCTTGGTAGTAGAGTAAAATAACGATCAGGTGTCAGAATGCGAATTGTAACCCGGCGTCACACAACATAAGTTGCGTAACGATTGAGTCGTTGAGTGCTTCCAACCCGTTCCAAAGGGCTCAGCCATATTTCTTCACGTGATCAGCCACCGAGGCAGTTAAAACAGTAGTAGGTACCTTATTAGTAGCCCCACGAGAGTTTGAAACGGGTTTTGGAAAGGCGCTCTGCCAGCTTTCGCTGTGACTGTGCTGCGCTTACTGCGCAGGCCTGGCGTAATTTTTTTTAGAGCACCGCTCGTAGGCACCCGTTCTTGCACTAAGCGCCGCCACTGTCGGTAGCGTAGGCGCGCGAAGGAATTCATGCCACAGGAATTGCGCAAGCCCCACTACCTCGCACAGTAGGTTCGAGTGCCAAACGGTGGCGTGACGTGACCGCGCGAACGAGCACGTACCACAATAATTGAGCAAGCGCCACTACCGTGTACGGCTGAAGCGAGTGTCAAAGAGAAACGAAGTAGGGGCTGCAGTTTATTAGTATATGAACGCGATAGCGTTAAAGAGCTCGTTTCGCAGAAATTCTGGCGTCGGCGTTGGTGTCGGTGTTGGCGTTGGTGTCGTGATGATATCACTTTTCGTTCTTTGTTCGTGTGCATAGTACGTGCGATTATGCTCATATAGATGAATCGCGCCGCTCGGAGGCCTTGCGGCGTGAGCCATGCTCCACGTCAAGAGGAAAAAGTGGTGGGCCGACCCGATCTTCGCCGCGGATGTCCGTCAGTCAAATAATTGATGCGCGATCTCGGGGACAAGATCGTTGATTCTGAAAAGGCGCGAGTTCAACTCGTAAGTGTCCGTATGGCCAGTGCGACTGTCGAACATTTCATGCGGTGGACGCTGAGCAGCAGCTTCTTTGTATGTAAAATGATTTGGTCAGCTTGCACTACCTCTGCAAGGCTAGCGCCACCAGAGGAGATCATTCTCAGTCTTCTCAGCCTGCTTCGCAGTGAAAAGCGCGCCAGTTGCCTCTAAATTATGATGGCATAATTACCTGAAATCGTTTTTGAGACAGCATGCTACGGCTTCGAGTGTAGTTCCCGGAGCCTCACCAGGTAAAATTTGACGCCATGCGATGGGCGCTGCAAGTCGTTTATTTCTTAGGAACGAAGTTCCAAGTGTTTTCGCCTGTTCTCCGGAACTAGAAAGAATTTCGTCGTTACTTTTTCATGTACTGTTATAGCTCATTCGACTAGCCGTAGCTATACATATTAGCACGTAGATCCGGCACCCGGTCCGACGCGGTGACGTAGCCGTTACGGTGCTCGGCTGCTGACCCGAAGGTCGCGGATTCGATCCCCGCCGCGGCGGTCGCATTTCGATGGAGGTGAAATGGTAGAGGCCTGTGTACTGTGCGATGTCAGTGCACGTTAAAGAACACCAGGTGGTCGAAATTTCCGGAGCCCTCCACTACGGCGTCTCTCATAATCATATCGTGGTTTTGGGACGTAAAACCGCAGATATTATTAATAGACCTGGCACCCGACAGATGACCTCTTTTACTATTATATTCATTTACCTGAGTTTTTTTAATTACTACTCCAAAATCCCAACAACATACCATGCAGTATTAAGGCTGCGCCAATCTGTTATTTAGTAGTCATAAAAACTTCTCGCGCTTACTTTTTACGTACTCAAAACTCAACCTGCTCAAAACTTACTACCACGTCGAAGTATCCGATTAATTTGTGAAACAGGGGCCCGAAACTCGAAAGTAGACAGGATGCACCAGATTAAGTCTTATCACTCGAAATCAGCAAAACCTCGACATTTCTCACATCTTGAAGTGAAAATTATCAAAACTGTGAAAGACAGAAAGATTTTACGTCAATAAACACATGGGGAGGACGGTCATCCAAAGCCCCCAGCTACGCTTATTTAGGCCGAGGTTAACATGGTCACGAGTTCGAATTCGCGTCGGTGTGTTTCTTTTTTCTTTTTTCAAAAAGGATTGTTAGAGGTAGAAATGGCTGTTTGCACATCTTTTATGACTTTCACTTCGTCGCTGACGGGGCAGCAGACTGGCACACACTCCTGCTTTCTCAGAACGCTCACTCTCTCACCAGAACAGGAATTGGCCTCCCTGGTGCGGTAACTGGCCAGTGCCTCCCCAAAGGACCCTCCTTATTACGCGCTTCTCCTCAGACTCTAGCAGCTCCCGAGCAGCTGACCACGGCGGCGGTCGGACATGTAAAACAGCAGATGGTTCTAAAAATATCTGGGCCCGGACAGGTCGCTACTGGAAACTAAACCCTGGGACGTTTAACTACAGGACATTATTAGGCGAAGCAAGGCTAGTTTAGTTACTTCAGGAGGTAGAAATCATTAACTTGGTGGCTATTGGCCTTAGTGAAGTTAGAAGAACTGGGGAATCGTACGCCGTACTAAATAGCGGACACGTCTGCTGCTATAGAGGATTTCCTGACAGAAGAGAATGTGACGTGGGATTGTCGATTCACAAAGACCTCGCAGGCCACATGGAAGAGCTCTCTAGTATCAACGAAATACTATCGAGCCTTATTATCAAGCTGAACAAGCGATACAAACTCAAATTAGTGCAGGTGTACGCCCCAATATCCGCTTATGACGACGGAGAAGTAGAACATCTATACCAGGATATCGAACTAGCAATTAGACAAGGGCGCACCCAGTACACAATAACCATGGGACACTTCAATTGAAAAGCAGGAACAAAACAAAATGTAGAAGACGCAGTTGGTAATAAATGCATTGACTCTAGGAATAGCACATGACAGATGTTAGTAGAATTCGCAGAGCGGTATAGGCTTCGCATAGCGAAAACCTTTTTTCGAAAACGTAAATATATGAAATGGACATGGAAAAGCCCTAACGCAAAAACAAAAACGAAATAGATTTTATTATATGCGGAAACCCAGGCGTAATAAGGGACAGGGATGTCATAAACCAGGTGAAGTGCAGTGACCATAGGTTAGTAAGGGCGAAAATGGTGCGTAATTAATGAAGATCTCTAGCAAGATTAGCTATGAAAAGGCAACCCAACATAGAGGTAGTAACGACAGAATTGGAATACTTTAACATTATGGTCGACAAGAAATGCGCACCTTTAAAGGAAGAGCATAATTCTGACATCGAAGGGATGAAGGAAACAGTAACTAAACGGATCGCTGAAACATCTATCGAAGTTGGAAGGGCCGAGAAAGGAACTGAGCAAGCTTTCGGAATCCACTAAGGACTCAATAAAGCACGAGGGAGAATAACTCCATATCTAAAAGAGAGTTCGCTGAGCTCACATAGTTTATCAACAAGAGGAAAATCCATGGCATAAGGAACCACAACGTCAAAAGGTCATTCCGCGCCAAAGGTCCCAGGCATTCTAGGACGTATTCCCAGAATGTATTCGAAAAAAATTACGCCGATTTGCATCATTGAAAATAGTGAATTGGTAGTATATTACAAGCCAGAAAAATTTTTTTTGTCACGTGGGTTTCTTGCGAAATTTCCAGAATGTCGTGTGGGTGTTGTTTGTACGAGAAAATTTATTCTAAAAGTTTAGTTTTTTGTTTCTACACGAAATCTAGTTTACCTATTAAGCAAAGGCTTTTGTGTAACGTGTTTGAAGCTTGAATAATATTAGTGCAAATTTTCTGCAATATACGCCTCCAAGAATTTTGCCAAAATGTTATATGTTTGCTTTTTTTCTATTCCAAGATTGCGCCTGGCATGAATAAGTGAATTATGAATTCTTAGTCAACGGAAGGTATATTTTGCGCAAAAAATATTTTCAGACCCCTCAAGCTTCTAAACTTTACGAAGAAAAATCATGAATTTCAGAAAATTGTGATTTTTGGCCGCATTGTGACGCAATTTGCATCACGTGGTGCTCCAATTAAAAATCAGCTTGATACATCAATCGAAAGCAAATAAACAGTTCTACTCATATGGCACGTTTTGTCAATACGATTTTTGTTTTAATAAAGAAAATAATTTTTGAAGTTTCCCTTAGACGGCTACCTTCTCATTTGGTCATATGACAGCTTCCTGGTTGAAGTTCCCCCATTGTCGTCAATGGGAAACTTCAAAAAAACATGGCTGATACCTCCGTCATAGGAATCAGTACAACACGAAAGTGGAAAGTGTCTTCACGGAAGTAGTGCTTATTCTGTAGTGAGTATGAGAGTTTGTACAATGTCCATTGGTGTTATACAGCTATAGCACCGTTTGACGTGGATGCACCCACGTCGACGCCAAGTGGCACATCTCCATCGCGAGAACTAATGCCCATGATCACGATTTAACCGTTGTGGTAGTTGAACTTTCAAACCTATACCTGGACACAGCGTATCGGGAATGGCGCTAAGATGACATCTACGAGCACGTAATAAGCACTGCTACTGTGCACTTCGTCAAAGCGTCGTCATCTAAGGAGCAAAACGACACGGCGTGCACTCCTGAGTGATGTGGTAACCTACGCCTGTGCTCGTACATACACTACCACACTGCGCTTCAGCTACATGGGAGGCAGAGCTTGAGCCGCGAACGTGCGTAGGCGTTCCGCGTCCCGCTGCCTTCCGTCTCGCTCCATCAAGGCACCACATTTGTCTGCCGACATCGTTGCCTTTCTGCACCGCTTACTGCAGCAGTTTTATTAGTCGGTGCTATCGCACTCGAAGTAGTCGGCGGTTAAACACCGTTGGTGCATGTGGAAGCGCACTACTCCGACAACGAGCCGTCACACGCTAACACGAAGCGAAAGGCAAAGAGCATAACTAGAGCGACACATAACTACGTCTAGGGCGACTCCCCCGATGCTAGCGTAGCCAGTGTTTGTTGCTCCTATCGAGACGCTTTTACCATGACCTCCGAGTTGCGCGTCGGCATGCAATCTTGGACGCCATGCTTTAACTGGGTCGTCGACAAATCCTTCTGTATCGATGCTAGTGTCATGCGGCATTACTTCTATTCAACGCTCACAGACAGCGGCACCGCCCGCCGCCACCAACAGAGAGCACCGAGCGAGAGATTGTATTAGAGATATAAGGCGCGTTGGTAGAATGCCCTCCGTCTGCTTCTTCAGCTCAGTCGGTAGAGCGTCAGGCGCTTACCGACGCGGGCAGAAGGAGTTGGCGGTTCGATTCCGGATGGGGGGAACATTTTTCTAAAAGTTTTTTCTTTCGCATTTCATGGCGTCCATTTTATCAACGTCATATCCGTGACGGAAATACGTCACCAAAAAAGTCTTGGTGGGCCCCGGCATAAAACACTTTTGCGTAAAAATATTTTCTTCCTTAAAACAGAAATCCTGTTTATTTTCTTTCGATTGATGTATCAAGCTGATTTTTAATTGGAGCCCCCACGTGGTGCAAATTGCGTCACAATGTAGACAAAAATGACAATTTTCTGAAATTCGTGATTTTTCTTCGCAGAGTTGATAAACTTGAAGGGTCTGAAAATATTTTTTCTGCAAAATATACATATCGTAGGCTAAGTATTTATGATTGAGGCTTTCATATAAGGCGCAATATTGCAATGAAGTAAGTGCAAACAATAAACATTTTGGCTAAATTGTTGGAGGCGTATATGGCAGAAATATTGCGTTAATACTGTTGATCTTCAAACCCCTTATACAAACCCCTTTGCTTAATATGTAAACCAACTTTGGCGTAGAAACAAGATACTAAACTCTTAGAATAAATTTTCTCGGAAACAACACCCAGACGACATTCTGGGGAATGCGGAAGACACCCACGCGACCAAAGAAATTGTCTCTCTGAAATATTCTAGCAATTCACTGTTTTCAATGCAGCAAATCAGCACGATTTTTTTTCGAATATATTTGAGTTGGTTGCCAAAAGGACTGCGACGTTTGGCGTGGAATGACCCCATCGAAGCGATTGAAACATCAGTGAAAAAGGGCATCCGTGCCAAAACTGCGAATAAGAAACTTTGTATAGGAAGAAACAAAATGCACGCTCTCAAGGACAAGCAGAGAAATCAACAACTTCAATGACATAGCTCGGGTGGCTGAGGTATTCTACGCTGAACTATATAGTTCGAAAATAAGTCATCCAACGTCAAGCGTGGCTAGCGAAGATATACAGGCCGACTATGATGATCAGACAGATGGCGTCGGCGATGAGCTCCGGCCGCGGTGTTGTAGGCCGCTCGGCCGGAACTAGTGTCAGATGCCATGGTGTTCATTATTGCGATAGCAATGATAATGACAGTCTCGAAGGGTTTTTGCCGTCGCGGTTGCTGGCACCGTTGCCATCGCCGTCAGTCGCGTATAAAGTCGAAATTGTTAAGATCCCCCAGCGCCTCGTACGTTCTACCCGCGGGTAATAGAGCACGAGCGGGAGCGACGAGCGCGATTCAAGCGGAGATCAAACGAGCCGGCCCATCTCCGTCGCTCCGAGGCGCATGCGGTAAGATCCCCCGCATGTAAGACCAGCCGTCGAATGCTCAAGCAAAGAGGAAACGCCCCGCACGTCTTTCGCGAACGTGCAAAAAACGCGACGGGAAGGGGGGGGGGTCCTCGAGCGACTTTTGATTTTACGAGTGCGGTCGTCGCTGGCGCTCTCGCTATCTTGCTATCTCCGTACACCCTTCTACGTGCTGCGCTCTCAACGCAAAGACAATATGTGAAGAGTCTCTGGAGCGGCCGTATTCTCTTAAACCAGCGTTCTGTAGAGTTGCGTGAGACAGGATCCAGAAGAGTTAGCTGCCAGCTTCACTTCGTATAACATTACAATTTGTTGCTATCGCATTAATTGCTTCGCCCTCAGTGGTGAAACTGACTTTTTTTTGAACGATACTTCATGCAGACGTTAAACGCTTCAAAATGAGCTTAAATGGCCCACATTTCTAAAAAATTTCTTAAGTAAAAGTTTCTGTCTCTTTTCATGCATGGGTGCACTTCTGCACTCAGTCGAACGACAAATAAGTGAAAGAAGATGACTGCGGTTTGAAGACGCCGCCCAACTCTGTTGACTGCCCTTGACGTGACGCTGCGTTCCATCCTAACCAATGGAACGCAGCTAGCGCTGATGGATGGATTTTACCTTTTTGTACTGTTAGCTTGATCAAAAGGGTGATTCCCCAGAGCTCGATAAAATACCGTGTTTTGCCAAACTCAGGCCATCCTGCATAGGAACCCAGCTACATCTTCCCGCGGCACTGGCCATGGCTGCTCAAGTTTTACAGCGAAAGCTGTTATGAGATCAGGGGGGGGGGCAATTTGGTGCCATAATTGTCCGCTACCGCCGCCACCGGCGGCGTCCGATACGTTATCACATGAAAAAAGACAAAAAAAAAGTAAATAAAAAATACCATGGATAGCATGGAATTGGACCCCGCACCTTCGGCGTGACAGCCCAGTATTCTACCACAGAACCATGCTGGTGCTCGAAGCTCATTCGCAAAAAGACCCCATACAGGCGTTATGTGGGGAAGGAGCCATGTTAACGGATGTAATATAACATGTTAGAAGAGTAAAATAACAGCCATGCGTCGCGCAGTGCGAATTTTGTAACCAGGCGTCACAAAATACGTGCGTAACCGGTGCGTCGTCGAATGCTTGTAACCCATTACAAAGGGCTCGGCCATTGTGCTTCATCGTCATCACCCGTAGCATCAGCAAAGTACACATAAGGCCCTGCGAATGCGTAGCCGGTACCTCGCTTCTTCGCAGAATGATGGATAATAGCGTAATGGGTGCATCCCAACTCGACAAAAATTGTGATTAATGGCGTATGGGTACCTTGCAAGCGTAATTGTATTAGTAGCCTTAAGAGAGTTTACAAATGGTACCAGAAATGGCGCTCTTCCAGCTTTTGCTGTGACTGTGCTGCGCTTTGCGCGCAGACCTGGCGATTTTATTATTTGGATTTATGGCAATATTTCAATCACGGTAAATGATAATTTTTCGCTCACAACCAAGGAAGCTGATATCGACACCAGAAATTCTCTGACGCAGTCTCTTTATCGCTACTGCGTTTATAATACTAGCACTCTCCCAGCACAGGTTGTGAATATGCCATAATACATTTAAGACGTAACTCATTATTATTTTGTATAGTTATGAAGTAGTGTTAAAATATATTACATTATTGCTCCTATAATTATTTTAACTTTTTTTAACTTCCCATTTTCGTCTCTTTTTCAAGGTTGCCCAGAAAAGCAAAAACGAGTTCAGTGTAATGCAGATGGCACGTCACCTGAAAAAAACATGCCCTGGTGTAGGTGTTTTTTGCGCGAACGGCGAAAAAGTATGCGGCTGTGCTGACGGTCTGTATCGAAATAACAGATTTCAATGCGTAACTGTTGAAGATTGCGGTAAGTAGCCCTATCAATCCGAGTTATTATGTTACAGTAATTTTAAGAAAAATAAATTGAGCGTAACGCGAGACGTAAGGATCTTAGAGTGGCAGATACAGTTGTGATTAACTGTGAGCCACCACCACCTTTTCCTTCTTATGTCGTTTTATAGATCCTTGCCCTCAACCCACAGAACTCTTTGTTCACCCAACGCTCTATCGTATTCTCCGCGATCGCCACACCTTCGATCATGCGACGACAACGTATGATGTAGTCATCGCGTTATGTTGTGTTATGTGACACCATGATGACACCTCAACGAGAGAAGATCCTGCATTTCCAAGAAGTGAATCATGACGAGTGGGCGAAGCACTGGGTATCGTTCTTACCGTAAATCACTCGTGACATTGCCTACTCGCGCATGTAAATGAGTGAGAACGCGTGTGTACAGTATATACAATGTGTTTTAGTCGTGGAGCCAGCGCTTCCCGCGTCCTCAACTCCGGGGTAGCAGATTGTTGTCGGCGTTGCCCTTTTGCCTTTCGCGGGCGAGAGCGCGTTCACGATCGTTTTCATCCATGGCAGAAAGACAATGTGTGGTCTGGAACGCGCTTATTCTTCATCGTAATCGCCATCTGGCTACGGCGGACAATGGTGCGTTGGGGGGGACAGGCCTCGTTCATGAGATGATCCAAAAAAATTTCTACCAGTGATGTCATGCTGTAAGATCTCGTCGCGGGACCATGTTCGACGTCAGTGTGCCTACTACACCTCGTCTGAACAGCTCTGGGTAAGGGAGGAGGAAAGGCGTGGCGGGCGACACATGGCAAGCACTGGAGCAAGTGAACTGTATTTGAGCCCTGTCCTCTGTTCTATGTACAGGTGCGCCAATAGTCAAACGGAGCACGCGAGCTGTTACCAAGCTACGCAAAAGTGAATGTTAACGCGCTCCATCAGAGAAGTGTTTCGTTATTATAAGAGAGAAATGGGCAGAAGGTAGCGCCATCGTTTCCGTATAAAAATAAATAACTACTTCTCTGTTGGAGGGCACTGGCATTCCCTTTTGCGTAGCTTGGCAACAGCTCGCGTGTTCCGTTGTACTTTTCGAGCCCCTGTAAGTAAGGCGAACGATGTGAAAGGCAGCGCACAGCTGATGCAACATCCATCCTTCTCATATGCCTTTTCGATGTGTTTATGCGGCGGTGGATTAGTTCGATTAACTACTACCGAAGCTCGTAGAAAAACGCGCATCATTGTAACCTCATCCCTCCGGTATCGCAGTGAGCCTGTTCCGATGGGTTCCTAAAATGTAATTGGGGATATTCATAATGTTCTTTTCTCGGGTATCACTGGGCGCTTCCGCCATGTTTTGATGGGCGCAGACGTGGAACCATCTACTATAGCCTCCATTGGAGAGGACATGAAAAGGCAGAGATGCCGTCCCTGGTGGAGCTCTCCGGCCTTGAAAATGCGTTCGTTTTCTTCGACATTAGAGCCGAGCGGCCTCCAGATCTCACAAAGCCGGGACGAGTCGACAAGAACACAACATTGGAGTTCTGTGCACTTCATTACTGAACCAGACGGCCGCTGCAACAGGTGCACCACTTCGCGAAGTCGACCTGGTGTTCTGTAGTGACGTACACCATGGTGTAGCGGCTATAGTGCTGACCCGAAAGTCATGCGTTCGATCCCGGCAGCGGCTGTCCCATTTTCATGAAGGGGAAATGAAAGAGGCTCGGGTACTGTTCGATGACAGTGCACGTTAAACAACACCAGATATATTATAGTGTCTAACACCGCAAGAAGGACGAGGACAAGAAGGAAACACAGACAAGCGCTGAATTATAACTACACTTTATTTCCGAAAAAGAAAGAGAATATAAAGAACACAACACGTTAGCAAAAAAGACCCCAAAACACTATCCGTCTTCGGAAATAAACTTCACTTGTAAGTCAGCGCTTGTCTGTGTTTCGTTCTTACCCTCGTCCTTTCTTGCGCTGTTAGACACAGTAATGGACCATCAACTTGCCCAAAGATTTCAAAATCGGGTGGGCGGAATTTCTGAAAACCTCCACCACGGCATTCCTCGTAAGCATATTGTTGATTTCGGACGTAAAACCCCAGATATTATTACTATTCTAAAGTGACTTGTGCATCTGCTTTGCGGTGTGCATTCAATGAAATTGTTAATGTGGAGATGTGAATTTAGCTGCAATAAATCGTCATTGTATTGGCCATATTGATTATAAACGCGCGTTATTTATCGAAACCACATTGTTTTTGGGCGGCTTCGCCCAGCTCCTTTTCAAGGTTCATTTTAGCCACAGACATCTCGATATCCTGCACGACTGCTAGTTTAATCCTTTTTATTTCCGAAAGCACCAAGCCACGGAAGCGTACGAGAGCGGTGCGCCGCAAAACAAAACATGACCGAGCGTTTTTGCCGTATATGAAGGGAACAAGCAACGTTGGAAATGTTCTTGTACCACGCACTGGTTCCTCATAAAGCACTGTGAGCGAAAGCTAACGCTTCCAATACGTATTATAGTAGTTTTGTAAATACGAAGCATTTCTTAGCAGACTGCTGGAACTTTGAGTGTTTCTATCTACGTATCCGCATAGTCGTCTAGATCTCTATGCTCCGTGACGGTGTCTTTAAGTATTAGTGCACCAAAATTGGTGCACTAAAAGTTAAAGGAGGGTAAGAGAGTTTGTGGAATATGGCTGTGTGGTCACGACGTGAAAAACCTCAAAATCTTGTCGCGTACGTCTTCAAATCCTTTCCTACTCACACATGTGGAACATACCCGTATACCATGGACCGCGGACCACGGGTATGGGCCGCAGGTGATGGAAAGTTTATATCTACCCCGGCATGCAGAGAAGAGACATTTGTAACTTAAATGTGAGAGCGTTAAGAGTATGTAGCATCGGCAGCGTAGACCCGACGGATGCAAAGAAAAAATATGAAGATCTCAGCAGGAATCGAACCCAAAGCAATCAGCGTGGCAATCAGGTATTCTACCAAAGCGCCAAGCCAGGTATTGAAGCTGCTTCGGCAAAATACACTATGCATGCGTAAGATGGGTGCAACTTCACTTGTGGTTGAAGAATTAGCAGGAACAGTTCGGCGAGTTGGTTGAAGCTTGGTTGAAACCAACTCGCACATGACGCGCGTCGTCCTCTCTCCTTCGTGCCTTTGTGTTGTGGTTTTCTTCGCGCGGGATTTTCAAACAGGAATTGTGGTTGAAGAACTGGCTATGTAATTTTATAACAAAGCAATGAACACTACTTATGTAAACCCATGACACAGACTTCATGCCGGATTAACGTTAATAGGGGTTCCAATGTTTACTAAACTTTTATAGTGGTCTAATAAACATTGCATTTCTATTCCTATGACTCAGCAAGCTAAATTTAAGCGTTAATCGACCACGGCGGAATACGCTAACCACAGTTACGTTTGATATTCGCGTCGTATAACCGTAAAGCGCACTTGCTTTCGATAATACTGACGTCTGTGCTTTAAGGTGAGGGCTGACGTTATGTCAGTCCATAAGTTACCCGGTGTAGTCAGGAGTAGACGCCTGTGTAGTGCAAGTTCCTGGTAAGCCGACAATGTGCACACAACTACTGCACTTAACGTCTATCCACCTTGTAACACTTGTCTCAAAGCCGAAAAAAACAAAATCGGCAGATCCCACGTACCATGGGGAATCGATGCCATGCGAATCAAGTGGAGGGAAGGTGACTGGTGCAATTTTTCTGGGAAGCGAAACGTTACAAAATGACGCGAAACATATGTACAAATGTTGTACGCACAGACATGTGTTGAACAGTCGCATATGTGTTATATAACAAATTCTTTAAAGTTGCGTAACGATGCCAACAGCAACATGGGCATTACCAACACCAGAAGCCGTAAGCTGATATGTAGCGCTTGTGCTTGCGAGGATGGTAGCCCTGACGAGTGCTACGCATACCAACTTCAGTGGATGGCGCTGAACTACAATTGACGCTAACCCGACCTGATGCCTCCATCAGAGGAATACATATGTAATGTCTATAAAATTAGATGGGCCACACTGTGACCACAATTGACATTTCACCAACATTACGCCTGCATAGGGTGTTTTTCCAAAGGACTTCCGAGACGTGGCGTGGCTCTGTGGTTGAATTCTTGAGTACCACGCAGAATACTTGGGTCGAATTCCTGCTAGGACCATGACATATATTCTATGCATTCGTCGAGTCAACGCCGCCGATGTCGGTTCCTCTTAACACTCTCGCATTTAAATTACCGATGTCTGTTTCGCCGTTCTTCGGTAGATATAAACTGTGAAACACCTGTATAGTACATAATAGCGGAAACTCGGAAAATAAATATTATAGAAAAGAAGTAGGGGGGGGCGCGGAAAGATCGGGCTCTAAACTTCAACTGTTGATGTAAACATTGTTTATATAAAAAAGCTTAGCGCCCTACCTTTCTGCTCCCTCCTACATCTTTTATTGCGATAGCAATTATATGGACACTCCTGGCTAATTTTTGCCTTCGCCGTCATGTCCCGGATATATATATGTATTTATATATACAAAAAAGGCACAAATAAAAATAAATAAATAGAAAAAAAAACTGAAGGGCATTTTGTACATTTCAAAGTGTGTTCGGCGAAAGCTTGTGGCCATGCGACTGACTATACCATGACTTTTAAATGCGAAGCATTTCTTAGCGAACTTCGGCGACTTTAAGCGTATCTATCTATCTATCTATCTATCTATCTATCTATCTATCTATCTATCTATCTAGCTCTATCTGTCTATCTATCTATCTATCGATCTATCTATCTATCTATCTATCTATCTATCTATCTATCTATCTATCTATCTATCTATCTATCTATCTATCTATCTAGCCGCCTACGACTTTGGGCTCTCCTGGCCGTATCCTGAATGACATTTGTACCAAAATTGGTATGGCATAACAAGACTTTATGACGAACCTGAATGACTGGTCATATCATGAAAATCATGAACTTGCCATGAAAAGTATGATTAACATGCCATGGCCGCAGTGCTCCTGCGGCCGTTTTCTTAACTTGATATATGGAAAAATTGGTACTATGTGACATTTCTGAATGACCAACCTAAATGACAGGTGGTAATATGGAAATCATGAAGTGCATGTCACGTACAACATGATTTACATGCCACGCTCATGGTGCGCTGACGGCGGTTTCGCTACCTTGATATACACAAAATTTGGTATTGCGTGACGTGGCTCTATGACGAACACAAATGGACAAGTGCTAATATGGAAATCATGACATGTCATGAGTAACATGACTTGCATGCCACGCTCATGGTACGCTCGCGGCCGTTTCGCTAGCTTGATATATACCAAATTTGGTGTTGCATGAGGGGACTGTATGACTAACGTAAATGACAAGTGGTAATATGGAAATCATCACATGTCATGAGTGACATGACTTGCATGCCACGCTCATGGCACGCTCGCGGCCGTTTCACTAGCTTGATATACACCAAATTCGGTATTGCATGACGTGACTGTATGACGAACATAAATGACAAGTGGTAAAATGGAAAGCATCACATGTCATGTGCAACATGACTTGCATGCCACGCTCATGGCGTGCTCGCGGCCCGTTTCGCTAGCTTGATATACACCAAATTTGGTATTGCATGACGTGACTGTATGAAGAACATAAATGACAAGTGGTAATATGGAAATAATGGCATGTCATGTGCAACATGACTTGCATGCCACGCTCATGGTGCGCTCGCGCCCGTTTCGCAAGCTTGATATACACCAAATTCGGTATTACGTGACGTGAGTGTATGACCAACGTAAAGGACAAGTGGTAATACGGAAATCATGATATGTCTTGAGTGGCATGACTTGCATGTCACGCTCATGGCATACTCGCGGCCGTTTCGCTAGCTTGATATACACCAAAATTGGGATTGCAGAACGTGACTTTATAACGAACATAAGTCGCAGGTGGTAACATGAAAATATTCGCATGCATGTCACCTACAACACCATTTGCATGCCACGCTCATGGTGCGCTTGCGTCCAGTTCGCTAGCTTGATATACACCAAAATTGGTATTGCGTGACGTGAATGTATGACGAACAGAAATGACGGTCCTAGCATGTAAATCATGATATGCATATTATGTATAGCATGATTTTCTCCTTGCGGGCTGCTTCGCATTACATCGATTCCCACAGTGTGTGGGATCTGTCGTTTTTTTCCTTTTGCACTCTCAGTGGTATGGCACACAAACGCAATGTGTGCGCGTTTTCATTTTTCATTTTTTCCTGCGAATCGCAGCGAGAGGAGAGACTAATCTGCCTCCGTTCGCATGCGTTCGTATTTTCTCGCACTTTGCCCATAGTGCAGACACCATCCGCGTTCCAGCGTGGATGGCGTCTGCACGATTGACAGACACTTTGTAAATTCCAAAGTGTGTTCCGCGAACGCCTGTGTCCATTCAGACGAGGTCGGTCAAAATGGAAGGCGATGCGCGCGTCTCCCTCTTTGAATGATTAGAAACGCTGGGCACAGCGACGCTGCGCAAGCAAAGCGCGAGCGCTCTAGAGTCCGACGTGACCGGCGTCCGTTCGGGCGCCCCGGCGGCCACCTGGCACTGTGCTAGGGTTCGGACAGACGGACGGACGAATGGACGGACGGGCGAACGTGATCGTGAGACATTAAAGGCTTTCGACTTAAAATTCCAAATCACCTGTCCGGGGATTCGAGCAAGAGACCTCTCGCTCAGCAGCCCACTGCGCTAGCCAACACAGCCACGCGCCGTGCTTGTGCTGGTGATATAACGGCGAGCTATTGATATTTTGTCACGAAAGGGTCCTACATTTTTCTTTGAAATTGAAAACTGCCCTTGAGAGGCGCACGAAAAAAGTGGCCCGCTTCTGTACACACTCATGATGTAGAAGAAACAAAAATTGGCTGATTCCTACAACCATGGAAATCGATGTTATGCGAAGCATGCGGAGGCAAGGTGACTAGTGAGTTGAATTTTTTTATTTAGAGAAACGTTACGAAATGACGCTAAAGATATGTACAAATGTTACACGCACAGACATATATTGAACAGTCGCATATGTTTCACATAACCAGTTGTTTACAGTTGCGTAACGATGCCAACAGAAACATGGGTATAACCAACACCAGAAGCAGTAAGCTTATATGTAGCACCTGTGCTTGCGAGAATGGTAGCCCTCGATAGTGCTTCGTCAACCAACTACACTGGATGGCACTTAACTATACAAGTGACGTTAACCCGACATGGCGCCTGCCTCATAAGAATAGTACATATGTAATGTTTATAAAATTAGATAACCAGCACTGCAACCACAATTGACGTTTCACCAAGATTACGCTTGCATAGGGTCTGTTTCGAAAGCAGTTCCGAGACCTGACGTGGCTCTTTGGTGGAATACTTGATTGCAACGCAGATTGCTTGGATTCGATTCTTTCTGGGACCCTGATATTTATTATTTGCATTCGTCGTGTCAATGCTGACATCAGTTTTTTCTTAACGCTCTCGGATTTAAAATACTAATCTCTGTCCTCACCATTCCTGGGTAGATATATATTGCCAAACACCTGTGGCGCATACTCGCATACCGCGGCCCGTGGTATACGGGTATGTGCCACACGTGTCTGAAGGGAATGGTTTTACGTCGTACGCGACGATATTTTCATACCATTCAGGTCACGACCAGACAGTTATAATGGTCGAACTCTCTTACCCTCCCATACAAATTTTGGTCAACCCCCAAGTTCAGGAGGCTATCACGAGAGCACCCAGACGTAGGTGGCGAGTAGATAGATAGATAGATAGATAGATAGATAGATAGATAGATAGATAGATAGATAGATAGATAGATAGATAGATAGATAGATAGATAGATAGAAACTCAAAAGTGCTTACAGTACGCAAAGAAATCCTTCGCATTTAAAAAACACCGGGCACACTTGGTGTCACAAGCTACCGCGGGGCAGGAGACGCAGACGGGTCATTCCATGTGACACAGTTTAAAAGAACAAGAAATATCAAACAGCGTCGGCTTCTGGATTGTTGACACTTGCAGCGCGTTCCTCAAGTACAAAGACGTAACAACTATGAGAGTTGTTAAATTAACGCTTGTCCTTTGTGTACATATGCGTTCTTTTCGAGGCGCCCTTCTTTGTGCTGCAGGTGCGCGCTGCAAGTATGGAGCCGCTTGTCGCTCTTCGTGTAACATTCTAATTTCTTGCTGTCGCATTCATTGCTTCGTCCTAGTGGCGAAACTGTGACTTTTCTCGAATCTTTTTTTTTTTTCAAATTCGCGCTATTAGGATTCGAGAAAAGAAGTAGAAAGAAGGAGCAGAAATCTGTTTTTTTTTTCAACTTTGCACTGTTATGTACCCCACTGATGTTAACCAACTCGGGAGAAGAAATCTGTCTTTTCCAACTTTGCACTGTTATGTACCCCCATTGATGTTAACCAACTCGCCCAACAAGAGGTCTTACTCTCTCAAACACCTGTGGAGCACACCCGCATACCGCGGCCCGTGGTATACGGGTATATGGCACACATGTCTGAAGAAAAGGATTTTCTTTTTGTTCTTTTCTGTCCATCTCTGTATCTTTTTTTTTCTTTCTTTCAGCCCCTTGCTATACGACGAACAAATGGCGGTGCGACTTTCCCAATTTCTGCGCCACATAGCTTTCGCGATGATGGTAGTTTCTGGAATATGACAACACGCTCAACAAGAGCAGCTTTTCTGTAAAAAGCATGTAGGTCCTTTCAACAATTGGGTTCGCAACTTTGGGTTCGGAAAACTCTGGATTAGAAAAAAAACATTTCTGTTGCTTCGCATGATAGACTTGCTTGTTTTACCACAAAAGTTTTCGATGCCAGGGTTTATCAAAACTTCAGTGAGATATTTTTTTTCACGGATACATTGTTGTAAAAATGGGCGGTAACGGATGGGACGGAAAAAAAAGAACTATAAGAAAAAGTACCGCCACCGGGAGTCGAACCTACGATCTCTTGGTCCATGACAACAAGCACCCTGTGCTCGACGGACTAAGCTACAGAGGAACATCCGTGAACCTTCACAAACGCGCCTTAGCACTCATTGTCTCTCTCGCACAGTGCTCTCAGTTAGCGTTGCTAGGCGGGGCGGGGTAGCGCTGCCGTCTGTGAGCGGTCAAGGGAAGTAATATCTTATAACACTTATGGTACATTCGAATGGTCGTTTGAGAGCGCTCTGACTATGTTTGAAAGTGTTGAATTCAACAGCTTTAAAACTCTTCAACGAGAACAAGCTGTTTTGCACGTCATGTTTCTCCTTCCTGGTCATGTTTTGACCTGATAATGTTAGTAGCAACGGTTAGTTGCTATTTTACTTAATTTTTTCAGCGCCTGCGGAGCGCTCGAAAACGACCAGTCGAATGTACCATTACTTGCGCCGACAGCAAATGATTCGGCGACGACGTAGTTAAAGCATGGCCTCCAAAATCGCGCACAATCTCGCAGGCCTTGCTGTAACTATGACCTTCGATATGGCAGGCAATCTCGAAGGTCATTGTTAAATAGTCTTGATACCAGCGAGGAACAGTGGTCGCGCTGGCATCAGGGAGTCGTGCTAGCCCTTATAAAAATGACTATTGAGTTGTTGTTGACATTCCGGTCACTATTCATTGAATCAACCGATTTTCAACGACTTGGCAAGATGTCTTGACGCTGCTCAATATATACTCAATGCTTTAAATGCGAATGCATTTCTTAGTCAGGCTATGTCAGGCGGCGTTGTCCGGCGTTGTCCGCGGAGAAGGAGGATATGTTGAGGAGGTGTCCGCGCGCGGCAGGTGTTATCTCTCCGCTCTCACTCCCTCTCCCATAGCAACAGCTGCGGGCGCGGGCGCTTATCCTCGCCCCCTAGGAACCGGAGCATGTGGTGCGAGAGAGTGTAGGAGAGGGTAGGTGCAGTGCTTCGCCGCTCCTTCTCTCACCGTTCGCTCTCTCTCCTCCCTGCGCCCCACTCTCCCGTCCGCTCGCGCCTCACTCTCGACCGTTCGCTGGCTGGGCGCCTCTCAAGGCGATCGCAGAAGTCGGTGTCGGCGCAAGAAATGCATTCGCATTTCCTCACGATTCCCTTCGGGGAGGTGGGGGCATTTTTTTTTCTGTTGATTACATAAAAAAAAGTTATTGACAAAAAATGTTGACTTATCGTTGCGCCTTTATTCAGTTGCAGTGTATGTATGAGCGCGCATTTCCAAGCCTGTAAAGTATCGAAACCTTTTTATGGATGAAACCGCCCCAAGTAAGCAGCGCATACCCCAATAGAACGCATATTACAAACGTCCTGTGCATATGCGGTCTTCTATTGCTTGCGTACTAGCTATATACGTTTGGCAACGTGATTTCTCCAGCCTGTCCGTTTAATTAGCTCTAACCGAACGACTCACCACCTCACTATTCAGGCGGCAACGATGCTATAGCTGAGTTCTTGCTGCAGTAACGCAAACAACGCAGTAAAAGTGTAACGTCCATGTACGCAGCCGTGGGCAGCAACTGCACTGCCGCTGAATACACAAAGAAAGCTTGATTAATTAATTGCTGGCGTTGTGTGCGCCAAAACCACAATATGATTGTGAGGCACTCCGCTGTGGAGGGTTCCGGAAAGTTCAAACACCTGGGGCTTTTTAGCATGCACCTGAATCGAAGGAAATAGCCTCCAGCATGTCTGCCTACTTTTAAAAAAAAATGGGGGACCCCCTTACGCGTTATCCCCCCCCCCCCCCACACACACACACAAAAGCGCGCACGCGCCATATTGCTTTTCACAATCGCTAGCCTGCCCTCGCTTCACGGTGGAGACTTACTGTGCCGCAAAGCCGAATTGCAAACGACCCACGGCTCTTCTCTTTATTTATAAGCATCTACCTCAAATTTTCGCTCAGGGCCAACGCTGGTCTTTCGCTCAACATTGAAGTCGACGCCGCCATCGACACAGGGATTTCTGCATAACGATCTCTTTAACGAACGCCCGTTAAAATGCTACTGCCGCGGCCGGGATGGAACCCGCGATAGATATTGGGCAACAGCCCAGAACTGCAAGCACTGCTTGACTACGGTGGCCCCAAAGGAATAGTGGTTTGAGAATCTAACGTTCATATGCGGTTTTTTAAGGTAGGCATCATTCATGTACCGCCGCGGACGCGCACAATACGATGAGATGACATAAAGGTATCTCCCAACGGATCGCGGGGGCCTCGGCGCAGAATGCGACGCCTGCCTGCACGCGGTGTCGATAAGACTGTGTATCTCAAATCTCACCGCAACGAGATATCAGATGAACGTGATGTACCGGCGACTATCTTCCCTTTACATTTTGTTTTATTACTACTCCTGCTGTTGGCGAACGAACGCCACCCGTGCCATTCGCTCCTTGCAGAAACCGCGGCAACGCCGCTATGTTGCAACTTGCTAGCCTGCGCGCCATGTCATTGCGACGAAGAAAGTAGCGCGCAAGATGATAAATTTGTGAGGCGTTGGATTGCGTCAGCAGTCATAATCATGAAGTGTTCAAAGGTCTTTAACGAGTAAGCTTTCCCGGAACTAATAACAGCGATAACAGCCTAACTACCTAACGGGCTTCGCAGCGGCGTTGACAACGGCAGCGCGGATGTATATCCGCCCTGCCGTCTTTGTCAGTTGAGCGCATTGAATTCCGACGTGCCGGTCGCGTGTGGCGCGCTCGCCTCCTCTCGATTTATTTCGTGCAGTGTAAATACCGTGATTCATGGAAGGTATGAACGCACTTGTGAAGAAGCTACTTCGTGGCATGTTCAGCAGTTGTGGACCTGCATGCAAGTACGTTTGTCTGCGAGTGGCGGCTCCGCGGACTGTGAGGCTTAGTTCCGTAATCGTTCCGACGGAGAAATGGACGTCTCAGCTTGCGTGCGCGACTCTCGCAGTTTCATTTCTGCTCAGCTGCAGGAATGGAAGCGATCACCTTGATGTGCTTTTACCGCTCCTGGAATATGCGGATTAAGAAACTACGGGCCGCCATCGTTGAAGGTGAGTTCGTTTTCTTTACCTGTACACCCTTTTATTCGAAAACCATGAAGAATAAAAGCGCGTGTTTTGTTGCTACATCGGCTGCATACGCGACATGTTTCAGAAGTACTTGACTGCGTTAGTGTTGTGCCATCATGACTGAACTGTCCTAATATAAATTAGCTTTTCATTTCTGTTCAGTTTCGAACATACTGACTTATTGGCGCGCTTCTTTGCGCTTGTTTCAACTTGTAGATTAACGCTTACATTCGAGCGCATGCACTATTTTTTTGCGTCGTCAAAACTGCTTCTGCCTCGTAATTATGCACACGCTATTACGACGGGTGTCGTGTTCTTTGTTTTGTCTCCAGCAAGTTTGCGGGTAAGAAAAATGTTTGTACCAGAACAGTTGTGTCTTTCTGCGCAGTGCTATTTCGGTTAGCTGGATGCGCTAGTCTAGTAATGTTTCGAATATGTGAGGGCGAGTGTTGAATCGTGTTCCGGGGCGAGGAGTTATGCGTCTTTTTTATATGCTATGATGTTACTTTGCCTAGTGTGTGTCGACGCGCGCCTTCAAAGCTGTGGCTTAGCGTTTCCCTTCTTTGTTAATATCCGCGCTCTGCAAAGCTTGCATCTCTCGAGAGGGGCAGTAAAAAAACGTGTACTCGCGTGTCGCTTCAGCCTGGTCATTTGTAGCATGTTCGCCCTTCTGCAGCCGTATGATGTGATGGAGTTTTCGCCTTTTCACACCGACTTCCTGGTAGTAATTTGTCACAATTTCCTTTTTTTTCATATTTTTTTGCAGGAGAGACTCACCCTTTACATGTTGAAACAAATGCTACACCAATTAAGTTATGATTTTCTTCTCAGATGATGTGGTTTTTGCAGTTTTTCGCTTTAATAAAGGTACATGTCCGCACATTTGCGTTTTTCTTTTGTTGGGCCTCTTGAAAGAAAACCAAAGGTGACAGAACTTATGTATGAAAAAGGTGACTTCTCCTAGTGACTGTGCATGAGTAATTCAATTTGCTTTTGTGCCCGTGTCCATATTTTAGTTTTTGCTAAGTTTACTGTGTTTCCAGGTTTTCACGTGTTTTGGCAGAATACAAGCGTTATAGCTGGCGATAGAGTTTCTGCTATAACACGCGAACTGTGCAGTTCTACTGTAGCTCTTTATGCAAGCATACGTTGTACATCACAGTGCGCATGTACAGACAGCTATGCGCGCATATAAAACCCACGTAAGCGCTCCCAGCAGCTCTTATTCAAGTTCTGTGAAAGACCTTTTGGACAATGCCTACTGGGGCCTGTGCCTCAGTGCATGTTCCTCAGTACGCATTGTTCGTATTGCGGTAGCATATTGCACTTGTATATGTACAAAAATTCAGCAACTATTAAAACGTACATTACGTGTACTTTCAATAAATACATAATCGAATTTCAATGCTGCTTCAATTGTAAGTCAATAATTATTCATTAGAGCTGTCAATGAATGAAATCAATGCTCCATGTACTTTCAATATAAAGTCGACAACCATTCAACTACTTTTATGTCAAAAAAAGTTTGGTAAAAGATCGGTGGCCAATATTTTATACGTGTCAACAATAAGCTCAATGACTTTTCAATGGACCGAAGACTATTCGGTACAATATGTCAACATTGAGCAATGGCGTTTCAATTATTTTTCAATAAGATTTTTTGTAAGGGAGATGCAGTCACGTTATTAAATGCGAAGCATTTCTTAGCGAACTTCGGCGACTTAGAGCGTATCTATCTATCTATCTATCTATCTATCTATCTATCTATCTATCTATCTATCTATCTATCTATCTATCTATCTATCTATCTATCTATCTATCTATCTATCTATCAAGCTATCTATCTAGCCGCCTACGACTTTGTGCTCTCCTGGCCGTATCGTGAATGGGATTTATACCAAATTTGGTATGGCATAACATGACTGTATGACGAACATAAATGGCTGGTTATATCATGAAAATCATGACTAACGTGTCATGAAAAGTATGATTTACCTGCCACGCTCATGGCGCGCTCGCGGCCGTTTCGTTAGCTTGATATACACCAAATTTGGGATTGAGTGACATGACTGTAGGACGAACATAAATGACAAGTGGTAATATGAAAATCATGACTTCATGAGCGACATGACTTCCATTCCACGCTCATAGCGCGCTCGTGGCCGTTTCATTAGCTTGATATACACCAAATTTGGTATTGAGTGACATGACTGTATGACGAACATAAATGACGAGTGGTAATATGGAAATCATGACTTGTCATGGGCGACATGACTTGCATGCCACGCTCATGGCGCGCTCGCGGCCGTTTCGTTAGCTTGAATACACCAAATTTGGTATTGAGTGACATGACTGTATGACGAACATAAATGACAAGTCGTAATATGGAAATTATGACTTTGTCATGAGCGATATGACTTGCATGCCACGCTCATGGCGCGCTCGCGGCCGTTTCGTTAGCTTGATATACACCAAATTTGGTATTGAGTGACATGACTGTATGACGAACATAAATGACAAGTGGTAATATGGAAATCATGACTTCATGAGCGACATGACTCGCATTCCCCGCTCATGGCGCGCTCGCGGCCGTTTCGTTATTTTGAATACACCAAATTTGGTATTGAGGGACATGACTGTAACGAACATAAGTGGCAGGTGGTAACATGAAAATCTTGGCATGCATGTCATCTACGATGCCATTTACATGCCACGCTCATAGTGCGCTTGCGTTCAGTTCGCTAGCTTGACGTACACCAAAATTGGTATATCGCGACGTGACTGTACGGCGAACACAAATGACAGGTGGTAACATGTAAAGCATGACAGGCAAATTATGTAAAGCATGATTTGCTCCTTCCTGGCTGCTTCGCATTACATCGATTCCCACAGTGCGTGGGATCTGCCGGCTTTTTTGCCTTTCGCTTCGCTTTAGCGTGGGACGGCTCGTTGTCGGAAACCCAAACAGACCCTTGCAGGAAAAACGGTCAATGCTAAAATAGTTATCAACTACAATTAAACTTTTTATTGTTACATCCCACTATCAAGATATTTCGGTGAGGAAAGCCCAAAGACAAAAATATCCGTATCAATTAGGGCCGTCTGAGCACCGAAATGCAATTGCACTGCAGTTGTTGGAATTCAACATCTTGATGACATCTCCGTGGCTTGGCATCAAACGAGTTCCTTTCAGCTATGCAGCACAGCGCCATAGGCGCTTAGCCATAATGGTGGATGACGTACCAGTTTTCAGATTCGGTGTTTACATAGAAGGCCACTCTTTTCTCTTTTTAAGTTTTAAGTACCACCTACAACAAGTATGATTGTTTATTGTTAGGCTCATTTCGAGGTGATTGCCGGTTTCGCATTGTCATAAATATTTCAATCATGTTTTGAATGTTACCACTGGCGCGAGAACCTAACACTCATTGATATAATGTACCCAACATACTAATTTGAATGCTTTTTTTTTTCATATTGCAGTCGAGCGGAAGTACGAGACCTTTTCGGTAAGGTAATTTTTGTATTAGGCTCAACTTACGATTTGAATGTCTAGAAGTAATTTAGGGGCAACTTTATTAGTGTAGATTTATTGGTGTAAAGTTATACTTAGAAACAAGTAACGAAAATTGCTAACTAATTTTTTGGCAAACATAAGCGCACATTATGAAAGAAATTTCGGAGCATCGCAGTTTAGGACTGTGTTGTGCAAGTAGCGAATGGCGGCGCAGACTTTCTCGTAGGGATGCGTACAGCTGAACTTTCGGTTGCCAAGAATCAGGTGGTAGTCTTTGTACCCTTCTTTGCAGCATTCGCCCAAAACCCCATGCTAGATTTTCTTGCAGCTGATTCCACTCTTATGGACCCCTCCACCAGTGTGCTCCTCATTGAACTGCCACAACTCATCAACCCCTTAAACAAAACCTGAGTGACGATCTC
>JALIZH010011473.1:0-15000 GCA_030522465.1 Rhipicephalus appendiculatus
GAAGCATGCATCGATTGGTGACTGGGCTGAAAGGTGACTGGGTTGTAATTTTCTTAGTGGGCGAAACGTTACAAAATGACGTTAGAGATATGCACAAATGTTGTACGCACAGACATATGTTGAACAGCCGCATATGTTTCATATAACCAGTTGTTTACTGTTGCGTAACGATGCCAACAGAAACATAGATATCACCAACACCAGAAGCGGTAATCTGATATGTCGCACTTCTGCTTGCGAGGATGGTAGCCCTGGATAGTGCTTCGTGGAACAACTACGGTGGATGGCGCTAAGTATACAACTAACGTTAACCCGACATGACGCCTGCCACATAGGAGCACATATGTATATGTTTATAAAATTAGATAGCCAGCACTGGAACAACAATTGACGTTTCAGCAACATTACGCCTGCATAGCGTATTTTTCCAAAGCAGTTCCGAGACCTGGCGTGGCTCTGTGGTAGAATACTTGATTGCCACCCAGATTGCTTGGGTTCGATTCCCGCTGGGATCATGATATTACAGCGAAAGCTGTTATGAGATCACAACAAGGGTCGTTTCTGTGCCGAAGTTGTCCGTCGCCGCCGCCGGTGTCCGTAACCAATATCGCACGAAATAAGGAAAAAGAACTAAATAAATAAAAAACACCTATGACCGAAAGGGAATCGAACCCGGGTCTTCTGCGTGGCAGCCCAGCACTCTACCACTGAGCTACGCCGCTTTTTTTTTATTGCCGGAATTGAACATGTGTAACAAACAAATGCAAGAACAAAGTCTATTTTCCACTGTGTCAAGGAAGAAACTGTAAGACCTTTGTGATGTTGTACTTCCTGTACCACTGTATAGAACCATTTATACTGCGAGGCGAGGGAGAAATGTTCTAAAAAGGGTCAAGAAAATGATGGTACCTGCAGGAATGAAAACTTTCTTTTTTCAACTGCATACAGGAACACTTCCAGTCAAACCCTGGCTGGAGGAAAAGGGCATGTTTGTGCCATGGGGGGACCGACTGTTTAATATGCAGAAAAGTTGAAACGATAGACCATATATTTCTTGACTGCTGGGACGCCGTGTTATTATGGGATGTACTGCAGCGAACCATCAAAAATATTTCCCCTTAGACCCCATAGGCATTCGGTATCTTCCGGTTGAAAGTAATGACGGACCACCATTCGATCTAATAAAGTTGATTACTCTACACAGCATATGGAAGTGCAGAATGACCATATGACACGCTGACATAGACGCGCGTCCGGCGCGTCAATATTTCAAAGAAAGTTTAACCCGTTTTGTTGAAGAACAAAAACTTCTTGAAAATGTTCCCGAATGGTTAGATCGTGTAGAGGTCCTTACACAAATGAAGGAGTTTTAGGGTGTCCTCATTTTTCTCCATTTGACCTTTATGTTTGTGTTGCCTTTTTTAGGCAAGCAATGTTTCTACTGAGCTACGCCGCTGCTTGAAACTGCGGTGCAAACTGACCCTATGCAGGCTTCATGTCGGGTAAGGAATCGCGTTAACGTGTGTTGTTAAGCGTTTTAGAGCAGTAAAGTAAGAACCAGGCGTCACAGAAATCGAACTGCGTAACGAGTGGGTCGTTCAATGCTCCAACCCATTACAAAAGCCTGAGGCAAAATTCTTCATCGTCGTGAGCCACAACATCAACAAAGTGCACATAATACGTTACAAGAGTGTAGTGGGTACCACGCTTTTCTGAAGGATGACAAATAATGGCATAGTAGACGCTTCCCTACTACACAAAAATTATGATGATATATGGCGTAGTAGGTACCATGCAAGTGCGGTTGTTGTAGTTGCCCCAAGAATGTTTGAAAAAGGCTCTAGAAAGACCGCTCTCCCAGCTTTCGCTGTGGCTGTGCTGCGAGTTCCGCGCAGGCCTGCCGGTTTTTTATTATTTGAATTCATCGGGTCAAAGCTGCCGTCGTCAATTTTTCTTAACGCTTTTAAATTACTAATGTCTGACCTCGCCGTTCCTGGGTAGACATAAATTGTGAAAGACCTGTGGCACATACCCGCATACCGCTGCCCGTGGTAAACGGGTATGTGCCACACGTGTCTGCAGGAAAGGGTTTAACGACGTATACGACAGCATTTTCAAGTTATTCATGCCATGACCAGCCAAACACATTCGTCACTACCTCTTACCCTCCCATACAAATTTTGGTATATCCCCAGTTAAGGGGGCGATCACGAGAGCACCCAGACGTAGGCGGCTAGATAGATAGATACGTAGATAGAAACGCAAAAAATTCTTACAGTACGCAAGGAAATGCTTCGCATTTAAAAAGCCTTCCAAGTCAGCCACGTTGAATGCTATCAGGCCCTACGTCCGCAAGACATTCTTTAGATTGCTTGAGAGGCAAGTAAAAATTAATGGTGTTAAACGTAGAGGAAGGAGGTGGTCGCCCCAGAACCACCAGTTCGCTTTAAACTTGTACTTTCATGGTCCAAAAGCGTCGACATCTATCCAGACTGCTTGACATGCCAACTGTAAGGTCGCTAAAGCAGTGGTTATAAACATTCCAATCACTCCCGAAGTTATTCCAAGCGTTATTGAAGCCCTCGTAGAAGCGACCCGAAATTGGCATTTAACAGATCGTGCGTGCACATTAATATTTACGAAATATCGTTGCAAGAACATCTGCAGTACGATACAAAGCATGACATTCTGATGGGTTGATCGGTTAACGGTACGCAAAGAACACCAGCCGTGGAAAATTCAGCGCTCTTGACACTTGTGACAGGCATTTCAAAAACGTGGATTCAGCCTACTGCTTACACAATATCAAGGAGCAAAACGCCCGCAGATACTTTTTATCATCTAATCATGACATTAATCAAGCAGCTGCAGGGAGCCCGGTTGTTTGTGAAGGCGCTCATCTGTGACCAGGGGGGAGGGGGGAGCAACATCACTTTGGCAAATAAGCTAGGTGTGACGCCTGAAGAGCCATTTTTCGTGCTTGAAGGCCATAAGGTTTCTTTCTTATATGACACACCACACTTAAATGCACGAGGAATAATCTCCGCGCACCTCACAGGCTCCATATCGTGCAAAAAAAATTGTTGATTGGTCTTTCATTACGCAACTATACGAAAGTTCGCATCCTCTCAAACTCAAATTGGCGAAGAAACTAACAGACAACCACATTTACCGGAAACCTTTCAATAACATGGAAGGTAAATATGCCAGCCAGGTGATAAGCGAATCGGTCTCAGTGGCCATTGACGTATTTGTTGCTCTTGGCGTGTTGCCGGCATCCGCCAAACCAACAGCTGATTTTTTCGAGAAGATAGATAAGTTATTCGACTGTCTCAATAGCTCTTCTATAAAAAAAGAAAAAAAAAACAGTGACAAGGTACGTTATGCACTTTCGGAAGGGTCAGAACACCTAGCCTTTTTTTCGGGAGAGCCTGTCGTGGGTTGAAAGCTGGAAATTTGACGGGCCTCGGCAACCACACACAGTTGAGGCATATAAGGTCACCTTAAAGGCTATCCTTCTCCTCTGGGACGACCTCTTCCAAGAGTTTGATTCTGATGTTCTTTTGACTCGCTGGCTACAGCAGGACCCCCTGGATAATCTCTCCGGGCTGGTTAGGTTAAAGCATGGCTGTAATGACAACCGAAATGTGCTTCAGTTCACATCAGGTCTCAAACGCATTTCTGTTGGCAAACTGGTTGCCCCTTTTTTCAGAAGGAAACTGTGAACAGGATCGCAGCACTGTGTTGGCACAAATGTCAGAGCTGCCTCATTCGCTTGCTACTACTTGTGATGGAGCATCAACGATTTGTATGCTTCCTCATGAGGAACAGCCAGCTAGCCATGATATAGTAGAGGATAACGTACTCTACTATGTTGGGGGGATATCTTGTGCGGCAATGTTTGTTGCACAGGCCTCCACAATGTGTGTGCAGTGCCCTTTCGAAAAATGCTAACCGCCAGCTTTGTGCATTAGACCAGTATTTTGCTATATTTAAGGCAATAAACATGTCCTCAGATTTATTTGGCAATGTAACTGTGCCTTGTGACGATTGCTTTCAGGATATTAAGGCCATGGAAGCTTGCTTTTCGAATATATCGGTGTTGTGGCGCACCTGCCTAATGTGAATGAAGTCTTGGCAGGCATTTTGTACAGTTATATGGGAAGGCAAGAACTCTGCTCTGAAGAGTGCAAGAAAGCCTTTGTGCATCTCTTTGCAAGGATTCGCCTGTTGTGGCATATTCGCTTTGTGAACATCTCCTTGGCTAAACAACGCACCAGAAAATCTGCTGCAGCACAAAAAATGCGGAAATTTTTGTAACTTTTAGTATTCCGTTTGGATAATTTGAAGTCATCATTTTCTGCCTATACAGCGGGCATGTGTGTGTGTACAATTCATTTGCTCTTATTTTGTTTTGTTTTTTTTCATTAAACAATATAGGTATGTTACGCTGAAGAATGCATAAACTCTTCGTGTTATTTTATCCGAACATCCTATAGTGGCTTCAATATTTTGTAAATTTTTGCTTAAGCTTTTATAAAAAAACCTGCGGCTCAATAGAAAATGTAACAACGTCTAACTCCGGTACCTTATGGTTTTTGTATCCATTTCCTCTTGCATCCTAAGTGTGCGGTGTGCCGTATTATCTTGTCCCACTCACGGGATGATTTTATATCGGGGTACGTGCTGTGCACTTGTGTGTAGCTATTACTGTTTTTCTTTTTTCTTCGTAAACACCGTATATGCACTTGCTTGATACCTAGTTATTAGCATGCAGATATGTGCGGTGCACTTTTGTATGCGACTAAAACGTAAAAGATTGAAGTTGTGTCTTTACTGTATGAATGATACGTTTAGGCAATAAAACATTCAAACAAACTCTGCTCTTTATTCTCGTCTAATTTACGTGTACACGTAAACAAAAACGAAGTCTTACTTAGAATAGGTGGTGCAAAAATAGGTGGATGGGCAAACCTTCATCAGTCCAAACGCAACGATTGCCGTTTTGATCATGTGGCGGGTTGCGCAACAGGAAGAAGGTCGCGCGCTCGCCATCTGAATACCTTCCACTCGCTCAGTTTGGCTTGCGGATGCATCCCAATTAAATGTGGCGCTAAATCGCTCCCTCCCCCCCCCCCCCCCGCCGGCCACTCGGATCCTCAGTACTCATCATGATGGCGTCCCCCCAGTGCGTGTCTGCAATGCGCCGTCATGTTTTAGAACACCAGGCGTTCGTCCACTGCTGCCAGCTAATGTCGCGTTCCATGGATGGTAAAGGAAGCTTCACTCCCCTGTCTAAAGTGCATCTAAATATGTCTTGCCTAGCTCTAGAAGAATAGAGTTGGGTGCTTTTTAGTGTTTCACAGATGCGTATGCGGTCTCTAAAACGCCCTGCGCGTGCGCGTGCACGCCGTGGAGCATACGTGCGCGTGCATGCGCGTCAATGGGCATCGGCGCTTTTGAAACTGAAAATCTTTACTGGCTCATTAGTCGCAGAATGTGATCATCCCGCTGGTCGTCGTCGACAACACCTCCGGTAGCTAAAATCAGAAAGCGGCAGACTACACTTCAAGCGTTCAATATAAAGCACGTAAAAGTGTATTAAGCACAAAGTAACTAAGAGTAATTCAGAAGTCCAAATTAGGGTAATTAAAATGATCAAAACACGCACATCACACGAAACGCTTATTAAAGCTAGCTAATGTGCTTTACTAAGTAAATAAACGTAATTATTAATTAGATGTTTTTAAGATGAGCACGGTAATACAGTGTATTAGGCATCAATTCGAGACTGCGTGTTAATAGTGGTCACGCCAAATTAAAAAAAAAACATTATGAGTTCTAAAGTGTATGGCACACTAATTGTAATGAATTCAAGGCTCCGCAACAGCGAGTATGAAATTAATGAAACTAGCTTACGGTCAAATAATAGTGAAATATTTAATTAACCAATAAACAAGCAATTGGAAACGAAATGACGAAAACGGGTCAACAATTTTGTCAGCAAAGTCGTCTTGAGTATCGATAAGAGGGCCCACATAGCTTTTATTTATTTATTTCTTTGCCTTTGGGGCGTTTATCTTTTCAGATACGCCTGGTCTGATACGTTACTAGATTTGCCATGCGCGACTGTGAATAGCGTGGTAAAAAGCCTGCTGTTGTCGTCCGATGTATTCGTGAGCAGTTTGCGCGCCCTATGAATTCATAATTTCTTTCTGCGAAATAGCCCAGATATCCAGGAAATTAAGCATTATTAATTGTAAAGCATGGTGAACTCATATGTCACCACTGAGTTACAAGCACTGGTGGATTAGATCCACCCAACCTATCCAGGAAGCATGACTATCTCGTACAGTGAATGCATGGAGATTCCACCGAGAACGCACCACAAGAATTACGCGTGCGTTTATAGATTACACTGCAAAGCGCGCGAGCACGCCACCGCATACAGGCCCATTTATTTCCCAGATGTGTTATCGCAGCGCTAATAGGCACAAACCGTATGTTTTTTAACGCAAGGCGACACCTATCTAGATACAGCGAGGCTTGCTAGAGATGCCGTGCATGCGCAGACCATGGCTGTATTTTCCCGCGGGTGCGCTCCACTGTCGAGCGGCCACCGCTCCGGCGCTCGGAATTATTTTGGGAGCGCCTGTACGGCGTGTATCGCTTGTAGTTTGACTTCTCGTTTACTGGGCACAGGTTCGCCCAAATAAAAATTTCGTCTGGAACCCGCCTACTGCCGCCTTCGTCAACGTCATGACCCCGTGACACTATACTCTTAGTCACATGCAGGGTAAAAGTCACATGGACTCACCGCAAGCTAATACAGCGAAAATTAGAAGAAGAGCTGCGATACGCAGTGCCATTGCGCCAGATACGTCCTCCAAGTAACGTGATATTACAGTTATTCCTACGGTCCTGCTTCAGGGCAGTCCCGTATCTGTGGAAAGATTGCAATAAGTCACATTATTAAAAAGCCGTCGTATCTTTCAGAGATGGTAATATTAATACAGGGAAGAAGGACGTTGCAAGTGAAAGAGGATGAAGTGGTTTCCCGGAATAGGCATAAACAGGCAGTCGCTAGGGATGATGTTTTTCAAATGAGACTGGACGTTTCGTGGGCCGCCCGGCAGACGCTTAACGCGCGGCGCTGTCGTTAAAATGTACACCTGTCTCTTGGCAACAGAAGACGCAAAGATTGTTTTTACAGTTTTTTTTTCGCTGTACATTCCTTTTTAAACGTATACGTATGCGTGACATGTGAATGGTGTCGGTGTTAGCAACTTTCGTGCAGAAGGTTCAGCAGAGATTCCGAGAACCTGTTCTCCGTAATTTAAGGGTAGTAACACTCTCCACGTCTGCAATCAGCCAGGGCTCTCATAACTACCTTTCTTCTAACAACGCATTCCAACTAGAAATTTGAATGCCTAACTAAATAAGGTCTTGACCCGCGGTGCTACGATTGCTTAACACGATTGATCAAATAATTATAATTCTGTTGGTCATTCAGCTACTTCGGAAAGCTTCATCAGAAAAAAAATATTCATATTCCCTCACGCATTCATCTGTACGATGTTGTTTTGTTAACATGTGACACTTATTCGATTTTCAAGGCCAAAAAAAATGGGACTATTTAGAAACAAACTGACACAGCGGGATTGTTCAGGTTACGTATAGGTAGATTGGATCATATATTTTTGACGACATTTCTGCATCTCAGAGGATACCATTCTGGTAGCGCAGTGCTATAAAGTGCAAAGACGAAGTTCTGTTAATATCAGGCGCGCTCGCATGGAACTACAAACGCGTGATTCCGTATTGCTCACCAATGACAACAGTATAGCACTTGTCGTAAGAAAGGGGAATCACTCGTTCGTTGCAGGAAGCCACAAGGAAATCCACGATTCCCCTCTCCCAAGCCTTCCGCCACCTTGCGGAATTCCGGAGAACTTATTTGCGATATGCTAGTCTTGTGCCTTATTATCATCACAAAAGGCGGGCTCCATGTTTCCCAGAAATACAGGTATATGCATTCGAGTCAATGCGATATATTCTTTTTCAATGACTTCGGCTATCTTCTACTCTTTCTTTTGGCTCTGAATTTTTCTGTACTTAATGACAAAATTCAGTATTATGACAGTAGGCATGAAAATTAGAAAGAGTTTCTTAGTCATCTCCCTATCCGATGATACCGACTGTATACAGCACATTTCAAGTAACAATACAGAAAATAAGGTTCCGTATGGGTGCCCGCGAGGCAATTCATATGTATTACAATACTAACAACGTATAATTGCTCACAAATTTAGTGCCAGCCGCATGATATCGCCAGTTCATCTTGCAGGTATGCCGGGTTTCTTAAGGGAAATGGCTCAAAAGAACCAACGTGAGGGATACTTACCAAACCTCCAGCAGTGTTCAACAGGGCAGAACTGACGCCGAGCTCGCTCTTTTTATACACAATGCTTGTTCTGTTGTCTGCGTTGTAGATAATATACAACGAACAACATGACTACACTAGACAGAAATGCCTGCATGCTTCTCCAGTGGACATACAGATATGTGCCCAGCCGATTACACTTTAATTAAACTCGATATTTTCCTCTCACTGTCCCTGAGCCAAACATAACAATGCAGCTGTTCATACTGCCGGATCACGGCTACACGAGGCAGCACGTGAGGTTTTGAAAGTGTCATTCCTTTCAAAAATACCGAAATCACTGTCTAGTCTCACATGAATAACATGTTTCACCCTTCGCGAACAATATTTTTTTCCCCTTAGAACGCTTTTTTTTTCATTTGACCTGATTAAAACGTCAAAGGAATAGAGTTAGAAAACCAGCAAAGTGGTGATCACGCTACGCACCACGTCGAAAATGGAAAAACACCACGGACACTCGACGAAGGAAGATGACACGAGGACGGGCACTCACTGCCAACCGAAAAATTTTTAATGAGGAAACCACGTTTATATAGGAACAGGAAAGCATAAAAACATATTAAAATTTTAAACACGTGCGTGACGTCAGATAGCGGACTTCCTTGTCTAGCAGATCAAGCGACAGAACGCCTACGCGCTTCTCGCCCATAATAAAGGCCTCGAAGATCTCTCTCGCATGCTTTTGACGATAACGTTTTAAGAGGGTGAAGTCAAATAGGCTGGCAGTGCACCTATTCAGGGCACAATTCGCGGAAAGTTTAGTTCCTGTGCCGGTCTTTAATGAAATTCGCGTGTTCCCCAAGTCTACACAGTAAAAATTTTTACACCCTTAAGGGTGTATTTAATTTGTCCCATGGGCAACACCCTTTTAGGGTGTTTAGAAACACCCTAAACATAGGGTGTTTAGAAACACCCCCTAAAAACGTAGGGTGTAAGGAAAGATTACACCCTACTTTAACAGGTGTTTATGAACACCCCTAAACTATGGGTGTTACAATAAGCTACACCCGTTCGAGTGGGGTGTAATAGACAAAAACACCCTTGAATGGGTGGCAGTAAAAGGGGGAAACACATATGATGCTTCTTCCCAGCCAGCCCCCCTTGGGGCACTGCAGACATCAGCGTGTATCCAATCCCTTCAGGTGCACTCTAGAAAGAATTCTCCTGTTAAGGAGATGATTCAGAAATCTACAATCCCTTGAAAAAAAATGGATTGATAAAACGTTCCAAAAACTGCAGCAGTGCCCACACCAGTGTGGCTGTCGTCGAGTTTCTTGGCGCTGCCACCCAACAGCTGTAGCTGATACACGAGCAGCGATTCTTCGTAACAACTCATGCAACATTATAAGGATTCCGAATGTCGTTTTGCTCAGCAGGCCTCCACATTATCTTTTTTTTTTTGGGAAAGTACATAAGTGCAGTAGAAACAGTGCACATCGATGAAATGATGAAACTTTTTCCACCTACTCAAAAGAAATGGATTGTGCGTCCAATAAAATCAGGTGAGCAATCTGACTATGGCTTGAACGTTACAGCTCATACTGAAT
Source organism: Rhipicephalus appendiculatus (assembly GCA_030522465.1). Classification (NCBI taxonomy): domain Eukaryota; kingdom Metazoa; phylum Arthropoda; class Arachnida; order Ixodida; family Ixodidae; genus Rhipicephalus; species Rhipicephalus appendiculatus. The sequence goes on from JALIZH010011473.1 coordinate 9,991, forward strand.
GCGATAATATGCAGGAAATGCATGTAACAGGGCCGGAATGATCACGACCGCACTGCAGAAACATGACCTGCAGCACAGCAGTAAAATGAAATTTTACATAGGCGTGCTCAGACAAATTTTAAGGATTATCCCTTTCCAAGCAAAGGCAACATAATCATTGGCAATTGAATGAAATATGAGTATTTATTTGTTTTAAAAGAAATCGTTACAAAACTAAAAGCTTATCATAAAACTCAAAAATAAATTCCAAAACAACATTCCTTACAATGATTTTACTGACAAGTACTGTCAGTTTTGTTCAGCTAAAATTTCAACAGCAAATGATCTGTTATGATAACTGCTGCAAAAAAGGCACAGAGCACCCAGTCAAAAACCACAAAGTAGCATAACCACACAAGAGAGTGAGGTACTATTTCTAGCATGTGCGCGCTATAAACACTGCGAAAAGGCATGGCTAGAAACTTGGTGAAGGCTTATTTAGAGCCCACTATATGTAACAGCGTATAAACTATGACATTACACAATCACAACATTTGACAAATTTATGTAATTGGGGTTAGATTAAAGTACTGTGATTGTTCATACACTTGCACATTACAAAACCACAGCTCTTCACTGCTGGTTGCATAATCCATCTTCAGGTGCTCAGATGACTGGTTCCTTCGACAGAAGTGGGACCAGGCTGTTCTTTCTGTACAGCAAATTCGTTCCCAGAAACGTAAAATAAATACATAAGGAGCAATGACCAAAAATTTTACAAAGAGTGTAACATACAGTATGCTCCCGACATGACCAATTGCTTTCTTAGTTATGTGAAGGTACAAATGCAGTGCATAGCCAGCATATTTAGTGGCATGGGACTCCACACAGTCACAAATGCAAAAAAAAGACAGTATACTACTAGCGCGGGAACACACGGACAAGAAAGAGGACGACACACTGCGCTGTCTTACAACATTGTTTTATTGCTGCAGCCGTAACATGCGCTTAAATACATGAAGACGCAACTCAGAAGAAAGGAGGAGGAAAAGGAGGAAATGCATTGACTCAGCAGACATGTAACAGGTGATAACTAACACCCCGAAAATAGCTAAACACTTCTTTTATCAATGATTTTTCACGTTCCATCTAAAAAGTTGATTTCACACGGGGCAAGGGCAACGGAAGGGGAGCTGACGCAATCACTGCCCAGCTTTCTGATGCGATCAGCTTCAATGATTTCGCGCGTGAGCTGAGACGGATTTCTCGCCAGCACGTGCGTGCTCGTGAAAATGGGCGCACAGCCGCAATCCCTGCAATGAATACCCAAATGTTTATGCTGATTGTTAAAATTGTTCTGGTGCTCATTAGGTCGCTCATGTAAGCACCTTCCGGTCTGCCCAACATATTTATCGCCGCACGACAATGGGATTTGATACACCACGGCTGTGGCACAAGACACAGAAGGATCTCTGTGCTTGACAGTGCAGGAACTTTAGGGCTTAGCCGGATTGTTCACTCGCTTGCACATTTTTGCCAGCTTCTCCGGAGCTGAAAAAACCACCGTGACACCCGCACGCTCACCAATTTTCTTCAGTCGATGCGACATATTGTGAATATATGGGATGAAAACGAAAGGTCACACATGGCCAGTCTGTTGTCAGGCGACCTTTCGTTGTCATCCCATATATTCACAATATGTCGCATCGACTGAAGAAAATTGGTGAGCGTGCGGGTGTCACGGTGGTTTTTTCAGCTCCGGAGAAGCTGGCAAAAATGTGCAAGCGAGTGAACAATCCGGCTAAGCCCCAAAGTTCCTGCACTGTCAAGCACAGAGATCCTTCTGTGTCTTGTGCCACAGCCGTGGTGTATCAAATCCCATTGTCGTGCGGCGATAAATATGTTGGGCAGACCGGAAGGTGCTTAAATGAGCGACTTAATGAGCACCAGAACAATTTTAACAATCAGCATAAACATTTGGGTATTCATTGCAGGGATTGCGGCTGTGCGCCCATTTTCACGAGCACGCACGTGCTGGCGAGAAATCCGTCTCAGCTCACGCGCGAAATCATTGAAGCTGATCGCATCAGAAAGCTGGGCAGTGATTGCGTCAGCTCCCCTTCCGTTGCCCTTGCCCCGTGTGAAATCAACTTTTTAGATGGTTCCCGCGCTAGTAGTATACTGTCATGAACTTCCAACAAGCCCAAGCCGCTACCCTTGCAAAAAAAAAGGGTATGCTGCGGAATAAATGCAAGAAGCGTGCTGTGGGAGAACTTTTTATACCTTTGATGCCGAAGATCTGAACTTTACTTTTTTGGCCTGCTCGCGCACCAATACAAATGTATACAGCTCCTAGGCGATGATGCCCCATTAGCTTTAAGCATCGACCATGTCTAAGTGAAAGTTAGTTCTATGCATAAGTACGCAAGGCAAATGTGAATTTCTGCAGGTATACCATGGTACTCATACGATGTGTTTCTTAAAGGGAATGCAATGCTATGCGCATCATATAAATATTTCATTTATTACACAAAAACACAACACCACTTCGCATACACGACGGTATCACATTCACCATGTATCCCGTGCAGGTAACATGTAAAATTAGGTTATGTGTAGTTATGTTTATGAAGGGTAAGAGCGCACTGAAGACGAACAAACGATGAAGGCACACACACGCACACACACAGCGCTACTTTCAACAGTTTATTTTTGTGATCTCGACACTACTTATAATGCAAACCATGAGCACATCTGCGTGAACACCATTACAATGTTAGAAACGTGGCAGGTGGGTTCTTAGCAATACATTGTAAGATGTGCGGTTGTCTGCCTTTGTTCGACACGTGCAGAGTTCTGTAAAGAAATAGAAATTAGCTTACACGCGAGATAATCGAAGCAGGAGAGATTGAAAAGTTGGGTGACAGGTGTGTTAGTATGCCTTCTATCGCGCGGAGAAAAAAAGAATTTGGTTTCCTTGGTGTTTGTTATGATGCTTAGTAATATTGCTGTTACTTCTGCGCAGCAGATGTGCTCATGGTTTGCCCTATAAGTAGTCTCGAGATCACAAAAAGTAACCGTTGAAAGTAACGCTATGTGTGTGCGTGTGTGTGCCTTCATTGTGTGCTCGTCTTCAGTGCGCTCTTACCCTTCATAAACATGGAATACCAACATGCCCACATTACCACATTGGTGTAGTTATGTGTTTGCTTGCGAATAAAACTGAAGTAGTGTTCTTCAGGCGGCTCACATTGACACGATTGTATAATGTAAGAAATTGCTTTCGCAAAATGACTATTGCATACTGCTAAATTATGGTTCCTGGTTTCAATGATCCTGGTCAGCTAAAACAGCAGAACTCCTTACTAATGCAGCATAGGCTGTTTAATGGCTGTGCAGGGAAGAAAAGGCAGATATTCTGAGACTTACAAAGCACCGATCATGAACCACAGGCCATCACAATAATGTATGTAAACTGGAGAAGCGGCGAAAGGTGGGCTAGTTAATACATAACTTAAAACTTGACAAAACAGCGCAATGACAGGACGAAGGAAGGTGACACGAGGACGGGCGCTGTAAGCAAACGTATGTAAGCTTCTCCGACAATCGCCAATAACCAGAATCCTGAAAGCTATTGACCGGAATTTAGTAATACACAATAATCATTCGGTGAAACAGATTCTTTAAGTTATTGAATTGTTTCAACGCCAACATCCCGAAAAAAGCATTCTACATTTGTTGTGTTCTCAGATAAATACGCTGCGTAATCTTACATTTTAGCAGCAACACATGCATGCATATCACGCAGTATGTATAACATTATAGCGAGTTTTGTGCAACAAAGAAAATATTGGTATGCTTCACACAGCACAAATCCCTTTAACATCTGTAACGTATGACTAGAGAACTTACAATATCGGATAAACTATTAGGTTTGGCTTTTACAGAAATATCATTGCAGGTGGTGGTCAGTGATGCTACCGAGGTCTTCTGATTTGGAGCAATTTTTGGAGCAGCAAAAGTTTCATTTTGGAGCACTTTGGAGCAGCGAAATTTCCATTTTGGAGCACTTTGGAGCAACTAACATCCTAGAGTAGACTGGAGAAGCAAGTTGCATTTACATTCAAGGACCTGAATAACTATTTTGGGGCTCTTGTGAAGAGCTAGAAATATTTCGATTCATTGCAAATCTCAAGCAACCAATCATCTCAGGAGCACTCCCTATTTCACTCGATGATGCAGAAATGAGGGCGTGGTGCGGTTGAGCATGTTGGGACAACTTGTTCAGCGATTATTTTCGTAGCATATAAACAGAATACCAGTTCAATAAAATCGTAGTTTATGAAATAACATTCTAAATACATGTATGTGGTAATCAGCACACATTGTAGACAATCGCTGCGACGTACAACAATGCCTCAACGCTAAAGACTCACACTGTCCCAAATGCATTGCCCTAAGACGACTCCAAGCAGAAAGAGAGGTTATTTTTCTTCACGGTCGATTATATTGCTGGGCGTAACATGACGTCACTTAGCTAGCCTCATAAAGCCAACCTCCTCCGACACTCCTTTCCCTCTCTCTGAGGCCTGGAGCAAGAACATTCTCACAGTGCTTCTGGACTATCGTTTGCGCATGCGCAGGGTTGCCTGGATATGGAGATCCACTTCAATCGAGCTTCCGCGAAAGTGTCAGAAAGTTCGTTCAACAGTGGACTGCATGATTTAACAAACTTCGTTGTCCTTTTGCAGTAAAGTTGTATATGGCTAGGGAATTCTGTTTGTACACCGAAAATCCCCTGTAGTGCCCTCTAGAAAACAGGGCAAAAAAAAAAACTCACAGGGAAGGTCCATTCACCTAAGACGACTCGAAGGCGAGAGCCATTTTGTTTTTGTTGCGACAGCAATTATATGGACATTCTCGACTTTTGCCGCCGCCGTCATGTTTTGTTTAATATCCAAATCGATAACATCCCCCCGCGCATCGTATGTTTTACACTCGGGTAAAAGCGCTCGAGGACGAACGCGGCTG
>JALIZH010011473.1:20000-105420 GCA_030522465.1 Rhipicephalus appendiculatus
TGCGACGATGCTGTAAGGACTGCACGGGCCGCACGTCACAGCTTTACTTACTTAACGTCATGAAGACAGGTGAAACAGTGGAGCTAATGGCTCTTGCATAGCTTTAGGGTCACTTTTACCAAGTACTGTATTAGCTGTCGTATAGCGATGATAATGTGATTCCACTCAACCTTCCCTCAGCGTCGGCTGTAGCCGCTCTTTCTCGGAGACGGAAATTTTCCAGAACTCGCAAGTGAGGGTCGGATTCCCTTTGTTTGGTGGACAGGCGAACGTCTCTCTTCGCTATCAGCCTTGTCGTGCCGTTCCCGCGACGCCACCTCCCTCACTCAAAACTCATCGTCTTCGGCTATTCGTGGTAGCTTAGCCTAGGCTTCTTTTGCTCGAAACTGTGGGTCGGCATGTCGTCGTTGGGTCCATAGTCTAGCAACTTGCCGTCGTCTTTCCTGTCGCGCCGCTTCGCTTCTTAATCCTCGCCACACTCGTCGCCCCGCTTCGTAGCGCTCTGCGCGGACAGTGCACGCTTTTATTACTGCTTTATTCACGCAGAACTATTATATCAATAAGAATTAAAAGAAGCATATACATGAAGCAAGTAGTGGTAGGGCTGCAAAATCAAGGTGTGTGTGGCCTGGGGGCGGGGAGCACTTTTGCACCTAACCCCCCCCTCCCATGGCTGATACCGGGCCCAGCGTACGCGGATGGTGCACAGTCGCAGCTCCTGTGGTCGAGACTGCGCGACTGTGCATTCATGGCCACGCGGGCAATATTTCATGAGCGCCTTGATATTGCGCAGGACATTGCTCCACGCAATATTGCATGCATGAATCGTTACACTATTTGAAGAGAACACCTATTTGTGCTTTGCTTGCAGTCCTTCGAACAAGACCACCACTGAAAAGGGTGCAGTACTGTTGACTTATCGCACTTAATGGTTTTGACGGAAGCACGTACGCTCGGGAAGTAACATCATAAAATTAAAAGAAGGGCACCCGCCATAAAAAAAAATGCGAAAAAGGCGTTTCGGCGCCCCTGACGACAACCTTGTTCGCAATCTAGTCAACAAGGCTCCCGTCATCGTGAGTAAGGCTCCGTCAGGGGAACCGAAAAGTCTTTTTTCGCATTCTTTTTTATAGTCGGTGTCCTGCTTTTGATTTTTCTGATGCACTTAACGAAGAATGTGTAACACGAAGAGGAATATTCGCAACTGTAATTAAATAAAACGTGCCCGGCTCAAAATACATCGCGTAAATGTCCATTTTTAAGGGACCTGATGGCCCGCTGCCGTCGACATCATGGCTATGTCAACTGCGCGGAGGGCATTTTGCAGATGGCAGACGTTTTACCTCCAGCTTTAAGATCATTGCTCTTAAGGGGAAGGGGGGGGCATTGTGCGCAACGTTACCTTGATTCGGGCTAGTTCACTTTTTCAGTATTCAGAAAGCGCGCAAACGACAGGGACGAGAGGAACACATACGACAGGATTGGCCCTGATCCTATTGGATAAGCGGCGCTCCTGTTGTCTCTTCCGTCTTTGTAGTTCGCGCGCTTTATGAATGAACGCTGTGTTTCGCTTGCATTGCGTTACTTCCTACTTCGATTCGTTACTAGAACCGCAAGCAGCTAGTAGGACGGGCCTTGCTGGTATCAAGACGGTTCATGTATACTTAAAATATAAGCTAAACCTGCCCTAAAATGTCGTACATTAGTAGCCTTGTTCATTACACCCCTCAGATGAGGGTGTAAATGGGGTGTTGCAAGGGTGTTTTACTTACCAACACCCAATTTGTGAAAATAAGGGTGTAATAAGGGTGTTCACGAGGGTGATTTTAATGCAAACACCCGCATTACACCCTTAAGGGGGGTAATTTTTTTTACTGTGTATCGATGATGCACCGCCCCGTCTGTCTCACCTACGCCCTGCCACATCAACATGGGATTTCGTACACAAGACATGCAACGCATTGGATGAAAGGCTCGGCGAGTTTCTCCGAATAGCTTGTTGTGCTTCCCTCTTCGTTAACACGGCCATATGAACACGGCGACGCATACCACCCAGCTTCAAGTGCGCTGAAAACACGACAGGGACGCCACCACGTCCAGCCACCTTCTTCACCCAATGGGACACCCCGTGTATGTGACTGCTGCACTGCAGTTCGGCTCATTTACTGCGATAGAAGTTATATGGGCACTCTCGGCTAAATTTTGCCGCCGCGGACATGCCCCAGATATATATATATATATATATATATATATATATATATATATATATATATATATATATATATATATGGAAGGAAAGAATTGTACACTTAAGGGCTCGTTTGCTTTGTTAAACACAGTATTAATGAGAACTAACAGACAAAGATGCCAAGGAAATATATATATATATATATGAACACAGAAAAAAAAGGGAACCATGTGTAGATGTGAAGCAGCGGGCGCTAACGCTTACACTGGCGGCGGCGTTGACGCTGGCGCTCATCGCAGCGTTGCGCAGGAGAGAAAACTGGGGAGGCGCAAAGCACGCAGTAATGGAACGGTGTTTCCTACTGGAACATGCCAATCGCTGCTAATGGGCAATGAGAGACAGAAAACTCCGACTGGACACAGAGACCCGCAGTCCGCTTTTAGTTAACGCACACGCTGCGAATTTTTATTGTTCAACAACGCACAGAAGAAATATCCCACCGGCACCACCTTGCAGGTCAAGATCCAGTGCCATATATACGGGGTGGCCAGTGAACGGTTGTGCAGCGCGAGCAGACGGTTTTTTCAACCAAGAAACTCGCTAGCAGACGCTGCCTGCGTCGGCGTCGCGAGGCGAGAGGGGGGAGCGTAGGAGAGGAGAGAGAGAGGGGGGACGCGCATGCGCAGTGTGAGTGTTGACGCCGCGGGCAGGGATGCCTAGAGGAGAGAGGGGGGAGCATAGGAGAGAAGGGGGGGACGCGCATGCGCAGTGGGAGTGTGGACGCCGCGGGCAGGGATGCCTAGAGGAGAGAGGGGGAGCGCAGGAGGGGAGAGGCGCATGCGCAGTGAGGGTGTGGTTGCCGCGGGGAGGGACGCCTAGAAGAGAGAGAGAGGGGGAGAGGAAATTTTTAATTTTTTTAAGGGTTTGCGCACGCGCAGTAAGAATGGTCACGCGGCACACCACCACCACCACCACCGGATTAAGCTTCGCCATAAGATACTTCACATCTAAAAAATTTTGATGCACGCGTCAGGGGATTCGCATCAACGATCCCTCGCTCCGCTGTGGGCTGCGTTAGACCACTCAGCCACGCGCCGTGTATGCGCCGGCAGTAATAACGGCGAGCTATTTATAGACACGATTTACCGCTGGCGGTACGCATATCTCGGAGGAGCGTGAGAGTGTTTTGTATCACGCAACGCTCCTACATTTTCTTTAAATTTGAAAACTGCCCTTCAGATGCGCACAAAAAAGGGGCCCCCTTCTGTGCCCACTCGTGATGTGGAACGAAAAGAAAAAAGAAAAAAATTGGGGGGACCCTTAAGCTTCGTCTTTAAGAGTTGAACGCGATAGCGATATCCCGTCCCTACTGCGTACTTCAATCACTTAGTGCATACTATGTAATGGGTAGTATCGTTTAAACCTAGGAGAAATTATGCGCGGCAAATGCGGCAAATGTTTTCGAACTTACTATGCACCCACTACGTGGTGTTAAGGGAATACGCGCAGTAAGGTGTGTGCCGTTTGTAATGGGTGGCTGGCTTTAAACTATGGAATCGATATGATAGTCACATATTCTGACGCCCGATGGCAATTTACGCTTGCACCACGCAATATTCCTGGGATATTACATGTTATATTGCGACGCCTATATAAAGGACGCTTGCGTTTGCGAAGCATGGAAGTTATTTTCACTGCATTTCCAAGCAGAGGAAGTTATTTTCACAGTATATCCAAGCAGAGGCATGGCTGTGTGGTAGAACACCTGCTTGCCACGCAGACGACCCGGGTTCGGTCCTCACTCGGACCCGAAAATTTTTATTATTTATTTTATTTGCATCTTTCTCGATTTTTCGGTCACGGACAAGATGATGATTTTTCGCTCACAACCAACGACCCCGACGCCGATGCCGACGCCGGAATTTCTGCGAAACGAGCTCTTTAACGCTATCGCGTTAAAAAGAACACCACGCAACCTTGCAAGAGCCGCCACTGCGTGGCAAGGTTGCGTGGTGTTCGCAACCACGCAGTGCCACGCAGATACGCAGAGGGGTCATTCCATGCGCCGCGCTTTAACCCTTTCGGCCCTGGTGTCCTATAAAAATGACACGAACAAATATTGCTACAAATTGTGACCTAATTAATTTAGAACTTCAAAAAGTGTCTGAGGTATCGTGAAAACACCTGCGCAAACATAGGTAGTAGTTTTTTCACCGTCGTCTTTCTCAGAATGCTGCAAAGTGGAAAGCAAGATGGCGGAAGGCGAAAAAGACGACAATCGCCGGAACCGTATGTTTGATGATATTTCAGTGATTAACTATTGTATCTGTAGCTACCATATTTTTTTTTTGGTGTTTCTACCATGTTGACCTGCTTATTTACAAAGTGACTCTTCCCTAACATTTACGCGTCACCCGCAGTAATGCACAATCTTCATGTCCTAAATATAGGGCATCAGGAACAGGTGGTTATCAGAGCCCTAAATTCGTGCATGTTGACCCAGAGCCGTAGAGTGCTTGTGTAGGCTTCCGATTTCTCGTTATTCCACTCGAGAACCCAGCCGTTATTTCTTAGCTAATATGTAAGGAGTTTCGAACAGCAAGATCGTACGTAATAGGTCTGAATACGTTTTCGGCAGAACATGAAACGAACGTGCGGGAGCTAGAAGATGACGACGATTAAGTGAAGTTCGGTCAGCTTGCCCTTGCAGACATGGACAGAAGTTATTTAATGCTAAACATTTCTTTGCGTACTGTAAGCACTTTTGCGTTTCTATCTACGTGTCTATCTATCTATATATCTATCTAGCCGCCTACGTCTGGGTGCTCTCGTGATCGCCTCCTTAACTTGGGGTATACCAAAATTTGTATGGGAGGGTAAGAGGTATTGACGAATACGTCTGGTTGGTCCATGACATGAATAACGTGAAATTCCTGTCGTATGCGTCGTCAAACCCTTTCTTGCAGACACGTGTGGCACATACTCGTATACCACGGGCCGCGGTATGCGGGTATGCGCCACAGGTGTTTGACAATTTATGTTTACCCAGGAACGGCGAGGACAGACATTAGTAATGTAAGAGCGAGAGCGTTAAGAAAAAAACCGGCAGATCCCACGCACTGTGGGAATCGATATGATGCGAAGCAGTCAGCAAGGAGCAAATCATGCTGTACATAATATGCATGTCATTATTTATATGTTAGGACCTATCATTTGTGTTCTTCATACAGTCACGTCCCACAATACAAATTTTGGCCTATATCAAGCTACCGAAGTGGACGCAAGAGCACCATGAGCGTGGCATGTAAATGGCATTGTAGATAACATGCATGCCAAGATTTTCGTGTTACCACCTGCCACTTACGTTCGCTTAATTTCTTACCTTGAATCGCACCGAGACGCCAGAGCAATCTGCCACCGTTTCGCATGCGTTCGTATTCTCGCGCTCTGCGCATCATGCAGACGCCATCCGCGTTCCAGCGTTTAAATTGACGGACACTTTGTCAATTCCAAAGGGTGTCCCTCGAACGCCTGTGCCCACTGAGACGGGGTCGGTAAGAATGGAACGTGATGCGCGCGTCTCCTTCCTTGCATGATTAGAGACGCTGGGCCCAGCGACACTACGCAAGCAAAGCGCGAGCGCTGTAGAGTCCGACGCGACCGGCGTCCGTTTGCGCGCCCCGGCGCCCACTTGGCACCGTGCCAGGGCACGGCTGGAGGGACCGACGGATGACCGGACGAACGCACGTGGTCATGGGACATTAAACGCCTTCGCCTTAAAAATTTCGTGTATATAAAGCTGGCGAAACGGCCACGAGAGTGTCATGAGCGTGGCATGCAAGTCATGTGACTCATGACATGTATTTTATGATTTCCATATGACCATTTGCCATTTATGTTCGTCATACGGTCACGTGACGCAATACCAAATTTGGTGTATATCAAGCTGGCGAAACGGCCCCGGGAGTGCCATGAGCGTAGCATGCAAGTCATGTTTCACATGACATGTCATGGTTTCCATATTGCCACTTGTCATTTATGCTCGCCATACAGTCACGTCCCGCAATACCAAATTTGGTGCATATTAAGTTAGCGAAACGGCCCCGAGAGCGTCATGAGCGTGGCATGCAAGTCATGTTGCACATGAAATGTCATGATTTCCATATTACCACTTGGGATTTATGTTCGTGATACAGTCAAGTCACGCAATACCAAATTTGGTGTGTATCAAGCTAGCGAAACGGCCGTCAGCGCGCCATGAGCGTGGCATGTAAATCATGTTGTACATGACATGCAGGTCATGATTTTCATATTACCACCTGTCATTTATGTTGGTCATGCAGAAATGTCCCATCGTACCAATTTTTGGATATATCAAATTAAGGAAACGGCCTCAAGAGCACTATGGCCATGGCGTGTAAATCATACTTTTCATGACAAGTTAGTCATGATTTTCATGATATGACCAGTCATTCATGTTAGTCATACAGTCATATTATGCCATACCAAATTTGGTATAAATCCCATGAACGATATGGCCAGGAGAGCCCAAAGTCGTAGGCGGCTAGATAGATAGATAGATAGATAGATACGCTCAAAGTCGCCGAAGTTCGCTAAAGAAATGCTTCGCATTTAAAAACTGATGTCGGCAGCGTTGACCAGACGAATGCAAATAATAAATATCAGGGTCCCAGCAGGAATCGAACCCAAGCAATCTGCGTGGAAATCAAGTATTCTACCACAGAGCCACTAGAGGTATCGGAACTACTTTGGAAAAAGACCCTATGCAGGCGTAATGTTGGTGAAACGTCAATTGTGCTTCCAGTGCTGGCTATCTAATTTTATAAACAATACATAAGTACTCCCCTGAGGCAGGCGTCATGGTGGGTTCACGTCTATTGTATACTTAAGCGCCATCCACTCTAGTAGGTCTACGAAGCACTATACATGGCTACCATCCTCGCAAGCACAAGTGCTACATATCAGATTACCGCTGCTGGTGTAAGTAATACCCATGTTTCTGTTGGCATCGTTACGCAACTGTAAACAACTGGTTATATGAAGCATATGCGAATGTTCAACATGTCTGTGCGTACAACATTTGTACATAACTTTAATGTCATTTCGTAACGTTTCGCTCAATAAAAACATTACAACCCAGTCACCTTGCCTCCGCATGCTTCGCATAACATCGATTGCCATGGTACTTGGGATCTGCCAAATTTTTTTGACGAAGTAAAGCCGGGTTCAGCAATCTTTACGATGTTGGATCTTCCAAAGCGTCCAATAATTAGACAACGACCTTTCAAGTGCAATGAGGAGCTGCGTATGGTTGTTATGTTTTCGTTGTTCGTGCAGCAAACCAACCAAGCCAGCTGTGCGCGCGCACCTTCTTTGTACCCTGTTTCCTTGCCCACACTCCTTCCGAGATATCGTCGTTTTCCCCTTGCCCAAACCCTTTCACCCCTGCACTATATATACTGCAGCGTTGCTTCAGTAAACGTTGTTCCACCACCACCAGCTAGCGTGTCGTTTATGCTGCTGCCTGTCGCAGGGGTCACTACAGTGGCGACGAAGGTCACGGACCATGCGGTCAAAGTAGCCCAACACAGCGGTGAAACCGGACTACCGCTACGTGAAGCACCAAGGAGAACCATGGCCAGTCTTCAGCTACCGCTGTTCGACGATACCAGAGATAAGTGGAAACCATATCTCTTTAAGGCAGAAGCATATTTTGAAGCAAAGCACATAACCGACTCGAAAAAGCAGCGCGCGTTGCTAGTGGCTGCTCTTAGCACGCAAACAGTTCTAGCTGGTGGAATCGCGCCACAAACTCCCAGTTCGCTCACGTATGCCGAAGCAGTTGCAGCCCTAAGTAGCTACTACGACCTCAAGCGTCACGAAACAGCAGAGAGCTACAAGATTTTTTCCAGTTGCCAACAGGAAGGGGAGTCAATTCAAGCGTTCCTCGTCGACATACGACGCATAGCGGACAACTGCAACTTTGGCAGTGCATTAGACCGCATGTTAAGGGATCGCATTATCTGCGGCGTGCGCTCAAATTGCCTGCGCAAGCATCTGCTGACGAAAGAAGGGTTGACGCTAGAAGAGGCCGAAGCTATAGTCATTTCAGTGGAAGCAGCGGAAAGCGATGCTAAAGAGATGAGCGTAGAATCACCGAGTGTGCTCAAAGTACAAGCCCGTCATCGGCCATTTAAGGATAACCATAACAGTAGCGCAAAGCTAATGTCGGAAGATGCGGAAGCACGAGGCACGATGATAACGCCTGCCGGTGGGCTAAGGCGCGCTGTTTACGTTGCGGGCGGCGCGGGCACTTGGCTAGATTGTGCTATGCGGCGCCGACAGCAGAAAGGCCGAGTGTCAAACAGGCACAGAGTGTAAAAGAATTTACAGCCATGCAAACCACGTCTAGCCACGACGATAGCGAAGAAGAGAGCGCAGCACACGTTTGGACCGTAATCTCTCAAAAGAAAAACGGACGTGAACCGCCGATAAGACGCACGTTTTTGTGGAGAGGCGTTGAACTAGACATGGAAATCGACACAGGATCTCCAGTGTGCGTCATATCGCGGCAAATCTACGAGCAACACCGCGGACAGTGGCCACGCTTGAAAGCTCCTCGATTGAAGTTATCGTGCTACGCGGGAAGGCTACCCGTGCTGGGTGAACTAGAACTGTCTGTGTGGTACAAAAATGTGTCCGCCATGTGCACGCTAACGGTGCTTCACTGTGCAGGACCGAGCCTGTGTGGGCGTGACCTGATAACAGCGCTCAGCAAGAGGGGCGTGCCGATTGAACAACTGACAGCGCCGGATTTGCCTGCCGCGCCAAGTTCAGCCGCATACAAGGTGAACAGCCTGCTTGTTGACTACGAAGACGTCTTCTCAGCTGACCTTGTCTCATTACAGGTCCTCCTGCAAGCCTGCAGCTAAAGGCGACGGCGACGTCAAAATTCTGTAAGGCTAGATCCATTCCTTACGCGCTCCGCGATAAGGTCTCAAGCGAAATTGATAGGTTGGTGTCTCTGGGAGTGTTGTCGCTGGTAGAACATGCGGAATGGGCTACGCCTATCGTAGTAGTTTTGAAAAAAAGACCGTAGTGTTCGAATTTGTGGAGACTTTAAGGTCACCCTGAACCCAGCTTGCGATGTTCGAGCATTACCCGCTACGGGTAGTCGAAGACATGTTTGCCAACTTAAATGTAGGGGAAAACTTCAGCACATTGGACTTGAAGGACGCACAATCAAGTGCCGCTAGATGACGCGTCGCGCAAGTTGTGTGTCATTAACACTCATCGCGGTCTCTATTGTTATAACAGACTGCCGTTTGGCATAGCTTCAGCACCGGCTATTTTTCAAAGGAAGATGGAGGCGATACTTAGCGGGTTACCCGGCGTCCAAGCGTACCTTGACAACGTGTTGGCGGCGGAGCGTATCAGTGACAGCGGAAGGCGGCCCAAGGAAGTACTAGAACGATTTCGAGACCACGGCGTGAAACTTAGGTCAGACAAATGCAAGTTCAGACAACCTTCAGTCACGTACCTTGGACATCGAATAGATCAGGAAGGATTTCATCCCATTGAGAACAACGTAGACGCTATCATGCAAGCGCCACGACCACGTAACGTCTCTGAGTTGCGTTCATTCTTGGGCATGCTGACGTATAATGCGCAATTCTTGCCTAATATGTCCTCGGTTTTATCTCCATTGTACCGACTAATGGAAAAGAAGGCGCGCTGGGAGTGGCTGCCACCGCATCAGGCTGCATTCGAAAAAGCAAAGGAGAGCCTGAAGAACGCGCAACTGTTGGTCCATTTTGACCTCAACAAAGAGCGAAGCTAGAATGCGACGCGTCTTCGTATGGCGTGGGAGCAGTTTTGTGTCATACTGATGGAAAAGACCATAGGCCAATTGAATTCCGCTCCAGCACGCTAACAAAGGCGGAACACAACTATTCGCAGCTAGAACGAGAACCATTGGCAATTATTTTTGGCGTGTCTCGTTTTCGGGATTATCTTTTAGGTCGGCAGTTTACCTCGGTCATCGACCATCAACCCCTGCTCGGACTCCTTAGGCCCGATCGCCAGACACCGACGATGGCGGCAGCTCGCATTCAACGGTGGGCATTGATCCTGGGCGGCTACCAGTACAAGCTGCAGTACGGTCACTGGAAAGCAACTGCTGACAGCAGACGCCCTCAGCAGGCTTCCAGCAGAGGCGACAGGTCCAACGTCAGACGGCGACCCATCCGAGTACGTCATGTCGTTGGAGGCATTGGACGAAGGTATGTGACCACCCATGAGTTACAAGAGCTAACTGCCAAGGACCCAGTATTAGTCCGTGTCACACGATATATATTGCATGCGTGGCCGCGAACTGCTAAAGGAATGGAGCAATCACTGCTGCTGTTTTTGACCGCAAGCTAGAACTGTCATGGGCCCACAAGCTAGTATACTGGGGAACCCGAGTTGTCATACCGTCTTCGGTCACAGGAAAGGATGGTACAGCTTCTGCACGATACTCACCAGGGCTCATCTTCCATGAAATCGGTCTCACGGTCATTGTTCTGGTGGCCTGGAGTTGACAGGGACATAGAGAACGTGTCGGCACAGTGTACAAACTGCGTGCAGAATCTACCCATGCCGGCCGCAGCACCGCCAGTAAGTTGGTCCAAAACATCTGAAAGGTGGTCCCGGATACACATTGATTTTGCAGGGCCGATAGCAGGTGAGATGATACTGGTGGCGGTTGATCCACACACTAAGTGGATTGAAGCAGTTCCTATGAGGCACGCGAACACAGCTTCTACTGTTCGGTGTTTGAGAAGCATGTTTTGATGTTTCGGAGTACCACACACCATCGTGTCTGATAATGGCACTCAATTCACAAGTCGCGAGTTTGCCACGTTCGTAAGAAGGAATAATATCGTGCACCTGCGGACAGCCCATTCCATCCGTAATTGAGCGGAGCCGCCGAAAGAGCGGTTCGAACTGTGAAGGATGGGTTGCGCAGGATAACGGAAGGTGCGCTGGAAGATAACCTGTTACGACTGTTGTTCAATTACAGGCGCACCCCCCAAAGGGAAGGGAAGTCTCCCTCGGAATTGCTCTTGGGCTACCGGCTTCGTTCGCGCCTGGAGACGTGTTTGCCGGCCAGGTGTTTGGACACGTGTTTGCCGGCCAACAGCGGGCACGGAAGACTGGGCTGTATCGTCAGGAATCAGTGTATATGTCCGCAATTATGGCACCGGACCCAAGTGGACACCGGGACACGTGAAATCAACGTCCGGAGCCAGGATGGTTAATGTGGAAACTCCAGCCGGAGTAGTGCATAGGCATCTCGACCAGGTCCGCCACCGTCATGCAGGTACACCTGGGACGGAAAGCTAATGCAACGACGGCAAGTGAGTGGTCAGACAGGCGAACTGACACTAGTACTCCCACTTCGATTGGCACTACCAGCGTGGCCCCGCAAGCACCTCATAATCGCGCAGAAGATGAAGTGAGTGCGGCTGATCAGCCACCGACGGGCCACATTGACGACTCAGTTCGACCAGCGCAGTAGGTTCCTCACGTCGACGCGACGGCGGAATCGACTGAAGAGGCACAGCCACTGCTAAGGCGGTCGAAACGGATTCGCAAGCCTGTACTACGGTTCTAAAATTAAGAGGGAAGGAATGTTAGGTTTTCGTTGTTCGTGCAGCAAACCAGCCAAGCCAGTGGTGCGCGCGCACCTTTTTGTACCCTCTTTCCTTGCCCACACTCCTTCCCAGATATCGTCGTTTCCCCTTGCCCAAACCCTTTCACCCCTGCACTATGTATACTGCAGCGGCGCTTCAGTAAACGTTGTTCCACCACCAGCTAGCGTGTCGTTTATTCTGCTGCCTGTCGCAGCGGGTTACTACAATGATGAATCCAAAAACTTCCTTTTTTACATTTCATACACTCTAATGAATATATCGTTGCTACATGTTGCTACACAACAATTACACGCGTTAAAAGAGTACAAAATTTTAAGTATTTAAATTTACCATATTGCACTTTACAACCACTAGGCCCTGGTGTCCTATACATAGGACATGGCGCCATTTTTTATATGCTGGTGTTGTGCTCAGATTACATTAGTTTTGAGCTCTAGAGTTGGTAGCCAAGCCAAATCAACAAGAAAAAAATTCTCTACCCGTTAAAAAAAATCAGGCCTGAAAGGGTTAAAAGAAGAAGAAATGTCTAAGAGCGTTGTGTTCTGCTTGTCGAAACTTGCAGCGCGTTGCTGAAACACAACGGCGTAAGAACTGAGATAGCTGTTCATTCACTCTTTTCTTTCTTGTGTTTACCTGCGCGTTTTTTTCGAGCGTCCTTCTTTGTGCTTCAGCAGAAAGCTGGAAGTATGGAGCTGCTTGTCGTTCTTCGTGTGACATTCCAATTCCTTGCTTTTCCGTTCAATGCTTCGCCCTTGCCGCGAAACGGTGACTTTTAGCACGAAAGTGTTTTATGCCGGGGTCCACTAAGATTTCACGGACGTATTTCGGTCAGCGACGTAAAAAAACAAGCACGATCAGAAGACAAAAAAAAATCGCCAAAGGGAGTCAAACTCGCGACCTCTTCGTCCATTACGAGAAATGCCGGGTACGCTATCCACTGCGCCACGGTAGTAACATACTCTGCCGGCATTACAAATGCGCCTTTTATATCTACCACTGTCCACTCGCAGTGCTCTTGTTTCATTTCATTTCATTTCATTTATTAATACCCTCAAGGCCAAAGGCATTACAGAGGGGAGTGAGTAAAAAAAAACAAGTAAAAGCAAACAAGAAACGCAGCAAACAATAAGTAAAATACAAGTTCTTCGGCTCCTATTTATACAGTGTTAGCTAATGTTGTTTTGAACAGTTGATGGTCTTCAATGGCGGCGATGCTTTCGGGAAGGCGGTTCCAATCCTGTGATATGCGCGGAATAAAACTATGATAACAGTGCTCAGTATGACAGGAAATGATTCCAACTTTGTGGGAGTGATCAATGCGAATGGAGTGATAGGATGGTGGAGCGATTAGTTCATTATGCAGATGGCTGTTACGGAAGTAAATTTTGTGAAAAAGGCAGAGTCGAGAAAAATGACGGCGTGAAGCAAGTGACGGCAGACTGAGGGTTAGTTTCATGGAGGACATACTAGCAGTTCGGTTGTAGTTATGAAGAATGAATCGAGTAGAGTTATTTTGAACAAGTTCAAGTGAATCGATTAGCTTGGCAGTACTCGGATCCCCTACAGCAGAAGCATACTCAAGTTTGGAGCGGATTAAGGTTTTGTAAAGAATCAGTTTGAGTGATGCGGGGGTAGAAGAGAAATTGCGTCGTAGGTATCCGAGCATTCGGTTAGCGTTGTTAATTATATGGTTTATATGAATTATATGGTTAAAGTGAAGTAATGTATCATGATCGTGAAATCCACGATTACTTCCTTCAAAGCGTCGTTTCTGCGCGAGCGTCACATTTGGTGTGTTTCGAACGGGAAAAAATTACACCATCTCCCGCTAAAGGGAACCATGTGTAGATGTGAAGCAGCGGGTGCTAACGCTTACACTGGCGGCGGCGTTGACGCTGGCGCTCATCGCAGCGTTGCGCAGGAGAGAAAACTGGGGAGGCGCAAAGTACGCAGTGATGGAGCGGTGTTTCCTACTGGAACATGCCAATCGCTGCTAATGGGCAATGGGAGACAGAAGACTCCGACTGGACACAGAGACTCCCAGTCCGCTTTTAGTTAACGCGCACGCTGCAAATCTTTATTGTTCAACAACGCACAAGAGAAATCTCCCACCGGCACCACCTTGCAGGTCAAGATCCACTGCCATACATACGCGGGGTGGCCAGTGAACGGTTGTGCAGCGCGAGCAGTCGGTTTTTAAAGACGATAGTCTTTCTTGGGATACCTAAACGGAGAAATTTTGGTATGTCTGTCTGTCTGTCTGTCCGTCTGTCTGTCTGTCTGTCTGTTTGTCGGCACGTCACACGATTCAGCTAGCTGGCCAAACTTTAACCCCCCTGCCTTACGACCTCCAATCTTGACCAAGGAGCATGTGTTCATACGGGTGAGCGTGGACAATTAAAAATCAAATATTACGCATACCTGAGGCACAACATCAATACCTTAGTACTATTCACAGTGTTCCTTTAAAACAAAATCTATAGATACGTAATTATAAAGATCCTAGTGTTTATTACGCGGCGCTGCTGTGTAAAAAACAAGTCTCCGCCCAGTGATTTAACTTCGACGCTGTGGCTGGCTGTGGTGCTGCCACCTGGCTGCAGCATTGTTCAACACAAGCCGATGTTCCCCGGTAGCGCTATAGATGGCGTCCTCTTCTGTTTTATCAATGCCAGCCAGATGCGGCTGATTCATCGTAGAAGAGCGCTGTCTCAGGCAAGGCAAAACATATATGGCCGCTTGATGAAATACGACCCACTCTACAAGACATGATCAGAGAACGCAGAGAAAAGACCGACGACCAAATTTCAGCGGAGAAACGCCGGCGTCCGTCTAAGCGCGCCCGGAAAACGTCCGAAAAACGAGCCCAGCGGCTAGCCCAGCTATTAAATTGTGGTACTCATGCCGCTCATGCAGTGCAGTCGGCACAAGACTATCGTCTTTCGACGACATTTGCAGTGAAGCACGCAGATACGCGGCCAATATTTTTTCAACCAAGAAACTCGCTAGCAGACGCTGCCTGCGTCGGCGTCGCGAGGCGAGAGAGGGGGAGCGTAGGAGAGGAGAGAGTGGGGGACGCGCATGCGCAGTGGGAGTGTGGTCGCCGCGGGCAGGGATGCCTAGAGGAGAGAGGGGGGGGAGCGTAGGAGGGGAGAGAGGAGGGGAGGCGCATGCGCAGTGAGGGTGTGGTTGCCGCGGGGAGGGATGCCTAGAGGGGGGAGAGGAGGTTTTTATTTTTATTTTTTCATAGGGTTTGCGCATGCGCAGTAAGGGGGCCACGCGGCACACCACCACCACCACCGGATTAAGCTTCTCCATAAGATGCTTCACATCTAAAAGCAATTTTGTCGACGCATTTACACACTGCCAGGTGGCGACCTAACCCGCAGGGTCGGCCTTGCTCATAGCATCTATCTATACCAAAAATAGCTCTGCGATGCACGACTGCTTCGCATGGCAATGGCCGTATCTCCGCGTTCCCGACTTACGCTCACCCCGCGAAAAATCACAGCTGGGGAAGACACGAAGCGCGTTGCGTTTCCCTCTGGTCGGGCGGTGGTGTTCCATAACTCTAACATGCTGCAAATAGGCACGTTAGCCCAAGTTCTGCTTTCAATCAGTGACGCTCTACTGGCTGTCACACCGGTTTTTCTGACTCCGCTCTCACCGTACAGCTACCGCATGCATCTTTGACCACAAGGGTTTGTTAACTCATTCAACATGGACCTTAGTCGTCGGGATACAAATCTATCACCAAGCGTCAACGTGGAATGCATCCTCGTTAACCGGTGCTATAACTGTCAAACACCAATAGACATTGTGCAAGCTCTCTTATATCAATGTACACTAAACATTCAACTACTTCTGTGTGGACACGTTTCATTTTCGTTTTATACCAATTCCTAAGAGGGGGGATCAGCCATGCTTTCTTTTTTCTTCTTTAGTACGACACCCCTGCACATCCATCAGTAGCACTTCAACCAGCGACACGAGCAGTAAATTAGGTGGGAATCCAGCAGCAAACAGCCTCTCGACTTGGTTTGAAAAACTAGACTACACCCTGTGTTCGCAGGAGCGGAATAAAATATTCCTCTTGACGGTCAGCGCAATGTCTCTTTTTACAGCCTTCGAATGTGCGGAGCTGATGGACAGAAGGCTCTTCTTTGATGTGGGCGAATATTCCCAGCAGACATGGCCAGGACGGCAGCGCAGGATGAGATCCAGAAACTTTATACTGCTATCGGAGCAAAGCTCATTGGTCAGCTAGAAAGAACCTAGCGTGAGCTCGGAGGTCCATGTGATGCTTTGAGCTTGCTCGCGATACGCCCCCTATGTCGTCAGTAAACTCATCCTACCTCTTTAATATTTCAGCAGTCACTGGACTCTGGGTGCGTTCCTGATGACTGGAAGATTGCGAATGTCATTCCTTGCTTTGAATCTGGAGACAAGCATATCGCTAACAATTACCGTCCTATTTCTCTGACATCCATTTGTTGTAAGATGTTCGAACATATCTTATACAGTCGCATACTGTCTCAGCTTCAATCCAATAAGCTACTTTTTGAAAACCAACATGGCTTTCAGAAACATAAATCCTGTAACACTCAGCTGTTTGAGCTAGTTATCGATTTACACAACTCCATCAATAGGTGATTGTAAATCGATGGAATCTTTATTGATGTTATGAAGCGTTTGATGGTGTTCCTCATCAAAGTGTTCTAACTGAACTACGTAGTATCCGACTAGATAAAAAATACTTCATTGGATTGAAGGCTTTCTAATTGACAGATTTCAGTGTGTAAAAATCGACTAAGTATCCAAACAGACGCAGAACAAGTCAGGCGTTCCACAAGGGTCCGTTTTAGGGCTGCGGTTATTTGTAATCTATATCAACGATATATCACTTATTATGCAGTCTACCGCACGACTTTTTGCTGACTACTGCGGAATATATGAAGAAATAGCCAACCAGAACGACATTTTAAACCCGCAATCTGACTGAACGACACTTTCCCAATGGTGCAGCAAATGGCAAATAAAAATTAACATGGAAAGTACCAAGTATGTTAAATTCGGTCGAGATACCAATGTACTGCCGAATGTATACCTCATCAACAACTCTCCCGCTGAAACTGTATCGTCCATTAAATACTTAGGTGTTATCCTGCATTACAATCTGGAATAGAAGAATCATGTATACTTAATTACCAGCAAAACATTTCGCAAGCTTGGCATTTTAAAACACTGCCTACGTCTGGCTACTTCTGGCACTAAACTTAAGGCATTTAATTCACTCATCAAACTATCCCTAGAGTGTGTTTCTAACATATGACATCCGCACCAAGCATACCTTACTGATATGCTGGAGTCAATTCAAAGTAAAGCCGCTTGGTTCATTCCTTCCTCCTATTCACATTTTCACAGTGTATCGTCCATAAAAAGAACCCTTGGTATTTTACCACTCGTAACACGCGGAACATATTCGAGATTATTCTTCTTTCACGGCATTTACTTTAGCTGCAGTTCTTTTTCACGCAAATTCAGTCATCCAGCCGTAAACGTTTCAGCCCGATGTGACCATGATCTTAAGGTACGTCCCCTATTTGCTCGCACTGAAAAACATTTACACTCTCCTTTGGTGTTATCAATAAACGAGTGGCATGGCCTTCCGCGTAACATTTTTTTTTGCATGGCGATTGAACAATCGGAGGTCCCAAAGTAAGAACTGTCAGGGGGGACCTCCTAACAAAAAAGTAAACAGTGGATTAGTTATTAGTCAGCAAACAGTGGCGAGATAGCAGTAAAATATACAGAAAAAAAGTCAGGCAATACAAGGGATAATGACAAGTTGTTTGAAACGAAGAATTCAAATAAACAAATTAAACAGACAAACCATTTAAGAAATGAATTTTAAGGCGTTGGCAAAATGAACGCATGGTGCACGATTTTAAATCAAAAGGTAGCGCGTTCCACAGCGCTACACACAAGAATCTTGCCGTCATTTGACCATAATTTCTGCGAACTTTAGGTAAAAGCAGATTACGGTTTCAATCACGGACCTCTTGCATGCGAGGCTGATGCTCTACCTCTACGCCATCGCTGCAACAGAAGTAAAGAAAGCCTTAAAGGGAATGCAAAGAGGCAAAGCCGCTGGTGAGGATCAGGTAACATCAGACCTGCTGAAAGACGGTGGAGAGATTATGTTAGAAAAACTGGCCACCCTGTATACGAAGTGTCTCTTGACGGGGAGGATACCACAATCTTGGAAGAATGCCAAAATCATCTTAATCCATAAGATAGGGGACGTCAAGGATCTGAAAAATTACAGGCCCATCAGCTTACTGTCCGTTGTCTACAAGCTATTTACAAAAATAATTGCTAACAGAATTAATACGACGTTGGAGTTCAATCAACCAAAGGACCAGGCAGGATTTCGTACAGGCTTCTCAACAATAGACCATATTCATGCTATCAATCAGGTAATAGAGAAATGCGCGGAATACAACCAACCCCTATACATAGCCTTCATAGATTACGAGAAGGCATTTGATTCGGTGGAGACATCAGCAGTCATGCAGGCACTGCGGTATCAGGGCATCGACGAAGCCTATATAAACATAATGGAAGAAATCTACAGCGGATCCACAGCCACCATAGTCCTCCATGAAGAAAGCGACAGAATCCCAATAAAGAAGGGCGTACTGCAGGCAGACACGATCTCCCCAATGCTATTCACCCGTGTTTACAGAAGGTCTTCAGGGCCCTAGATTGGGAAGAGTTAGGGATAAGAGTTAATGGAGAGTATCTCAGTAACCTGCAATTCGCTGATGACATTGCATTGATGAGTAACTCAGGAGACGAATTACAGCTCATGATTACTGAACTGGATACGGAAAGTAGAAGAGTAGGTCTGAAAATTAATATGCATAAAACTAAAGTAATGTGGAACACTCTTGGCACAGAACAGCTCTTTACGATAGGTGGCAAGGCACTGGAAGTTGTAAAAGAGTACGTCTACTCAGGACAGGTAGTAACCGCGGAGCCGAACCATGAGAGTGAAATAACTAGAAGAATAAGGATGGGATGGAGCACATTTGCCAAGCATTATCAAATCATGAATGGTAGTCTACCACTATCCCTCAAGGGGAAGGTATATAACAGCTGCATCTTACCGGTACTTACCTACGGAGCGGAAACCTGGAGACTTACAAAGAGGGTTCAACTTAAATTGAGGACGACGCAGCGAGCGATGGAAAGGAAAATGATAGGTGTAACCTTAAGAGACAGGAAGAAGCAGAGTGGGTCAGGGAACAAACAGGGGTTAAGGATATCATAGTTGAAATCAAGAAGAAATGGAGATGGGCCGGGCACGTAGCACGTCGGCAGGATAACCGCTGGTCATTAAGGGTAACTGACTGGATTCCAAGAGATGGCAAACGCGTGAGGGGGAGACAGAAAATTAGGTGAGTAGATGAGATTAAGAAGTTTGCAGGTATAACGTGGCAGCAGAAAGCACAGGACAGGGTTGAGCGGCGAAACATGGGAGAGGCCTTTGCCCTGCAGTGGGCGTAGTCAGGCTGATGATGATGGATTAAGGTTAGTTGAAAACCTCGTGTTGTTTGTATTTACAAGAGTGACATCAGAAAAACTAGAAATACATAAGTCGTGATTTACAAGACGAAACATGATTACTAGAATTTTGTGGCTAACAAGTTTCCGAAGAGGCAAAATATTCAGGTTGCGAAAAATGGGGACTGATGGTGATGAAAACTGGCTGAAAGTGATAAGTCTTATAGCTTGCTTTTGTAGGCGTTCAAGATGACCTAGATGCGACCAATACGTATTGCCCCATGATGATAGGCAGTACGACAGATGACTGTGTATAAATGCGTAATATAAAGAAAGAAGGATATCAGGTGGAAAGTAAGGCCGTGTTTTGATAACCACATGAATTCCGAAAGACACTTTTTGAATTAGAGACTGAGCATGCTCACTGAATTTTAAATGTTTATCTAATACCACACCAAGAAATTTTGTGGACGCAGATGTATGAATAATGTGTCCGTTAAGTGTCACCGCCAATGAAGAGATGTTCGTTAATAACTGAGGAGGATGAAACACCATGAAATTAGTCTTTCATGGATTGATACGTAATGCATTCGATTCGCACCATGAATGAACATTATTTAAGTCGACGTTGAGTAGATGTTGTAGCATGAGTGTATCCTTCTGTGCGGTAAAAATTGTGGTATCATCAGCATAAAGAAGAGCGTTAGTGTGTTTCAAGCGAAGTGGTAAATCATTTATAAATAACAAAAACAAGAGGGGTCCTAGGATTGATCCCTGGGGAACGCCCATGTTAATGATTTTTGGAGATGAGAAAGAATTATTTATCTGAACAACCTGTGTCCGATTAGTAAGATAGTCTTTAAGCAGCTGTAAAGGTGGTCCAGATATGCCGTAACAGTCAAGTTTATGTAAGAGGATGTTGTGGTTATTGTATCGAATGCCTTAGTAAAATCAATAAACACAGCTCCAAAAAGTAGACCTTCATCAATTGCTAATTTAACTCTGTCAGTGAAAGTTATTAGTGCTACATCCGTCGAAAGACCTGGACGGAAGCCAAATTGATCATCAGATAGTATCTTAAATTTCGATAAGTATTTCGTTAAACGGTTGTAGATTAGTTTTTCAGTCAATTTACTGAAAAATGGTAAAATGCAAATGGGGCGATAGTTGTTAGTGCATTTGCGATCACATTTTTTGAAAATGGGGATAATTTTACCTGCTATCAGGCTTTGAGGAAACACAGCCGCTGAGAAAAGCTTATTGATTAAATATGCTGAGATTGGGGAAAGTTCTTCCGATACGAGTTTAATTTTGAAAGCGCCAATTCGATCAAGCCCTGGGTCAGTATTCTTTAATGATAAGATAATATTGTTAACTTCCTCTGGTACCGTGGGTATAGAAAGAAAGATTGAGGACGGCGTGGAAGACTTGGCAGTACAAGTTCCGACTGAGTGGTTTTATCAGTACCTACAGGGGCGCTGAAATGAGAACTGAAAATCTCAGCTATGGAATCAGAATCCGTGTATCTGTTATCGTTAACAGCTATGGTAGCTGGGTGTGCTTTAGGCTCATTGTTGTTAAGAAATTCTTTAATTACTTGCCACGTCTGCCTTGTGTTGCCATTATTATTCCTAATCTTATTTTGATAGTACTCCCGTTTGGCGTGCTTCAGGGCAGCTCCCAAAATATTGGCATAAGTTTTTAGCCGACACTTCAGAGAAAGATTGAACGGTTCTGCCTTGACCTTCTTGCGAAGATTCTCTTTCTTCATTATAGAATGCATTAGTGCCTTAGTGATCTAAGGGTTCCAGGCGTGCGAAAACATTGCTTGTTCGTGGTTTCAGAAGAAGACTGACTGATACATTCTCTTATCTTAACTGCAAAAGAGTTGAACGCAGTTTCGACGTTATTTTCGTTATATACTTCGCTCCAGTTAATCTTTCGAATGGTGTTTACAATTTTTTTCGAATCAAAAGTAGTGCGCGCGTTATTTCTAATACGGTGAGTCTGTTTAGACCCGAGACACAAAAATACCGGATAATGATCTGTAATAGCATAATCGAGCACTCCTGCTGTAATATAGTCGTTAGACAAACTGACCACAATGTGATCAATCAATGTATTGGAATCGTACCTAGTTGGAGTACGTATTAATGAAGAAAAGCCGCAACTAAGAAAACAGTGTACATATTCAGAACAGGATGGGCTTTGTTGATCAGTAATGTTGATGTTTATGTCACCACATATTACTATGTTGTTGTTCCCTTCAATTAATTTGTTTAAGATTAGTTCAAATTCTGTGCAAAAATCTGCATATGATGAAGAGGGTGATCGGTAAAGTGACATAATAATGGCGTTGCGGTTAGTCATTGGCAAAACATGACGGTCAATTTCAATGCATACAGATTAACAAAGTGGTGTGCTAAATGACAGGTCAAGCCGCCGCCCATAAGGCACTGTAGAATCATCAAGAATAGCTGAACCGCCACCGTGATTACCCTCACGATGACAATAATCAGATGTGTAGCCAGGGATACCGTACAGGGTACCGTCGTGTGAGGTCAATCAAGTTTCTGATAAGCATATGAATGAAAACGTATGATCGATGACTGAAAAGAAAGCACAAAGATCATCGTAGTGTTTGCGAAGGCTGCGTATGTTAAAATGAATCAAAGAGAATGCAGACGCATTGTCCTTAAGAAGTGCTTTAGTGCGTTCGAGGGAACGCACTAAATTGCAAACATTAAAGAATTAACTAGTTTCCAATCAGCCCTCTTCCCTTAGTCGGCAATCCTGCCATACTAGCTGAATTGTCTAATTCCAAATTTTCGTTTATTCTATGCATTTTTTTTCCTACATTGTACTCTGTCGTATATTTATTGATCGCAACTATTCTACTCTACCGGATCTTTTATCACTGAACTGTGTTTGCCGTGTTTACATTGTGCTTGCATTATGTTTGCTTGCTATTTCATTTTTATTTTAACGCGATAGCGTTAAAGAGCTCGTTTTGCAGAAATTCCGGCGTCGGCGTCGGTGTCGGCGTTGGCGTCGGGGTCGTTGGTTGTGAGCGAAATATCATCATCTTGTCCGTGACCGAAAAATCAAGAAAGATGCACATAAAATAAATAATAAAACTTTCCGGCTCCGAGTGACGATCGAACCCAGGCCGTCTGCGTGGGGAGCAGGTGTTCTACCACACAGCCACGCCTCGTTTTTTTTCTTTATTACCAGTTTCTTAACATGTCACATGTATCAATAGCGGACACTTCCTACAATAACAGACACCACTGCAGCAATGTCGAGACATGTCAACCATGTCAAGACAGATATGAGGAATTGCGCAATTAGAATTCTTTGATGTAAGCCAGGGGCTCAATCCTGGAAAGCCAGTCAGGTACGAAGTCTTGTTGTTTCAGTACATCAATGTACGTAACCAAGCTCTCGCGAAAAAGCACGTGTGCGGGTCGCCTGTCAGGGTCGCAGTGAAAACCCGCCATTCTAGCCCGCCATAGACAATGTAGGCCAAGAAGCATTACCACATCAAACGGCAGCCCATCCTCATTTTCTATTGGTAAAAACTTGATGCCAAGTGAGTCTAAGGGAAGTTCTTTTTTAAGCGTTCTTTGTAAAACACCCCAGAAATAGACCCCTTCCCAACAATGTAAAAATACATGATCCATCGTCTCTGTTTTTTTTTCAGATAAAACAATCTGAACCCCACGGCATATAAAACCATCGATCTTCTAAAAAGTCCTAACCGCCAAGGTGCCGGAATGTAACTTAAAGAAAAACGTTTTTGCGCTTGGCTGAATCTGCATTTTTAACACGTTTCAGAACATTCTTCCCCTCGCCTTCCCTTTTAATTAACCTATACATCGGTATCGGAAAAATCATGTCGCATTTGTCTTTATGCAGCTTCTTTCGACTGACTGAAAATAGGTATTCATTGGAAAACCGAACTGGCAAAAAGCGGACGCTGTCCACAACTTCCTTCAATAATTTCCAAGCAGAGGCGTAGCTGTGTTTCTTCAACACAGCCACGCCTCTGCTTGGAAATACAGTGAAAAGAACTTCCTCTGATTGGACATGCAGTGAACATAACTTTCATGCTTCACGAATGCAAGCGTCACTAATATAGGCGTCGCAATACAACAGAAATATCCCAGTAATATTGCGCGGTACAAGCGCACATTGCCATCGGGCATCAGAACAAGTGACTATCATAATGATTTCGTAGTTTAAAGCCAGCCACCCATTATAAAAGGCACACACCTTACTGCGCGTATTCCCTTAACACCACGTAGTGGTTGCATAGCAAGTACGCACTAAGTGGTTGAAGTACGCACTCGTGACAGGATATCGCTATCGCGTTCAATTCTTAAAGGCTAACATTAATGGTGCCCCCAATTTTTTTTCCGTGCTTGCTACTTTTTTTTATTTTAGGTTTCTTTTAAACGTGGTAAAATATACATTGTATTCCCCCCCTATGTAATGCCCGTTCTCGGGCCCTTAGGTTCAATAAATTGAATTAATGAAATGAAATGCAATGAAGACTTAAAACGAATGAGGAAATCACCCGCATAACGAAACACATCAACCACCTTTAGACAATATTGCCACGCGCGTTTCTTTTACTGCATTCGGTTTCCGCCAACAAAGACTGTCAGCAGTGCTCGGCGCAGACCGCGCTTTATTGTTCCAGAAGCTTCTCGATTGTAGTAGATCGTTTTTGTTGAGATTGCACGCAAGACGGTAACACTCAAGATTATTGCAGAGCTTGCGCGAAGACTAGTGATAAGGCTAGAATGTTCGACGCATGATTTATAAAAGCCGGCGCGTTCCAACGAGGTTCAGTTGATCGACGGCCGACGCTCTGTTCGCCGCTATCAGTGCCAGGGTTTATTGCTGTAATCTCACCTTCAGTTTACCGGCCACAAGTTCGGCCCAAATAAAGTGTTTCACCTTGGACTACTGCCTACTGCCTTCGTCAATGTCACGACCACGTGACAATATGCGGTCATACTGGAGCAACAGGAAGACACTTAGAATCGGTTCAAAGCAGGAGCCGATAGTAAATGCCGTTTTACGCTGCGAGGGAAGAAAGCGAATACTAGTGCAGCGTCCAGAAACATATTTGCGTTTGTACAATAGGTGATCTGGAAACGCACCTAAACAAGTTCCTCGATGGCTTTTTGAACAGCACCTTCGTGTGGAAAGAAATAGTACACGTTTGAGCTTCATTGGTTAACTGTCTTTACGAAATGTTTGGGTGGTGTTGCTACGTTATGGAAATAACATCCCGACAGAGTTCGGTGCAATATACAGGTCATTTTCATAATTTCCCACAACGTACAGGTGAGAGAGGCTAATGCGAGGCAAATGATCTCTAGATCAGCCCAAATGATTAGAACATGATCGGCGTCACGTGTGTGTACGATGCAAGCCCTCATCTCTGTAAATACTGGGTGCATCACGAATAAATAAACGCTAACTAACTAAATAAATAAATAAATAAATAAATAAATAAATAAATGGAATTTATTTCCTTGTCTGAGGAATCCAAATTAGAGTACCATTGGAGGGCGACATACTACTACGCTGCGAACTTTTATTCTTCATCAACGAAAGGTGGAGCACACCACAAGCTTGACAAGGGACGAACACAGGAAGAGCATACACTAGGGCGCTGCTTCTGTCATGCGAGACCAACCAGCACAAGTTTCCGCTTTATTCACGAACAGCTACTTAAGATGACGAGCACTATATACCATTGTAAAACACGCAATATATACCACTGTCATCACAATGGTTTCGTTTTACTATAACTAATTTTCATGTCATTAGAGAAAGACGACACTGCTAATTTTGTAGAGTCTCAATGCACATGTATATTAGATCATGTATGTTATGGCCCGAAAAGTATATGCTGATGTATCTGCATATAGAATAGGTACCACATGGTTAATTTGTCGAATGAATAAGAGAGGGCCGAATATGCGGCACTTCGCAAAGTAGCTTCACCGTGACATATCACTTGCGACGAATTGTTGCCGATAACATAGGTATGATTTCATTTGTTTCACTGTAGAGTGCCTATGCCGTAATGACAAGGTTTTTAACCACGAAGCTCTTCCAGCTGGGCATGAAATGCCTTGAACCACAATTATCATCATCATCAACCTACACACGTTCTCTTTGTCCTCTTCTTCGCTCCCAGAACACGTGCGCTGAGTTGTTCGCCGTATAGCAAGGGGGGAAGCACAAAGCGAAGGCGAGTTGTGAGGTTGAGGAGGAGGTGAATAATAAGACAGAGAGACAGAAAGAAATATAGATATTAAGAAACAGAAAATGTTGGAGAAAAATAATTCGTCATGTCGCGGCGGGCTTTTAACCCGCGTACTCACTACCCAAACGCGAGCGTCTGAATCTCTCGGCTACCTAGGCACGCTGACATAACATAGCATAGAGTTGTATATCAACGTACAACAAGGGTGTAGAAATGGGATGCAAGGATGAGAAGGAGAAAAAGAAGGAGCTGAGTGAGTAAGGCATAGCATATAAAAATTAAAAAGAGAGAAATAGAGAGAAGGAAATTCAGAATGCGAATAACACTAATATCTGGGGGGTTTTACGACGCCCGAAAACCACAATATTTATTATGTGGGACGCCGTAGTAAAGGGCTCCGGAAAGTTCGACCACCTAATGTTTTTTAACATGCGCTGACATCGCACAGTACATGGGTCTTTAGCGTTTCGCTCCCATTGAAACGTGACCACCGCGGCCGGGATCGAAACTTCAACCTCCACGTCAGCAGCCGAGCACCGTAACCGATACACCACCGCGGCGGCCACGCTGAAAGAGAAAGAGAGATAATCAAAGAAAGAGCAAGAAACAATCAGATATAGAGGAAAAAGTAGAGAAAGAAAAAAATAAAGACAGAGTGATACAATGATAGGAAAAAAAGATAAATAAAGGAAGCGAGAGAAAAAACAAAAGAGAAAAATAAACAAATAAAAATAAACAGACAAAAAAGGCAGAAAAACTTAGAGAAGAGAGAACAAGAAATACAGGGAGAAAAAAGCCGGCAGATCCCACGCACAGTGGGAATCGATGTAATGCGAAGCAGCCAGGAAGGAGCAAATCGTGCTTTACATAATTTGCATGTCATGTTTTACATGTTAGGACCTGTCATTTATGTTCGTCATACAGTCACGTCGCGCAATACCAATTTTGGTGTATATCAAGCTATCGAACTGGACGTAAGCGCGCCATGAGCGCGGAATGCAAGTCATGTCGCACATGACATGTCATGATTTCCATGTTACCACTTCTCATTTATGTTCGTCATACAGTCACGTCACTCAATACCAAGTTTGGTGTATTTCAAGCTAACGAGACGGCCGCGAGCGCGCCATGAGCGTGGCATGTCATGTAAATAATGTTGTTCATGACATGCACGTCATTATTTGCATATTACCACCTGTCATTTATGTTCGTCATACAGTCACATGACTAAATCCCAAATTTGGTGTATATCAAGCTAACGAAACGGCCGCGAGCGCGGCTTGAGCGTGGCATGTAAATCATACTTTTCATGACAAGTTAGTCATGATTTTCATGATATGACCAGCCATTTATGTTCGTCGTACAGTCATGTTATGTCATACCAATTTTGGTATAAATCACATTAACGATATGGCCAGGAGAGCACAAAGTCGTAGGCGGCTAGATAGATAGATAGATAGATAGATAGATAGATAGATAGATAGATAGATAGATAGATAGATAGATAGATAAATAGATAGATAGATAGATAGATAGATAGATAGATAGATAGATAGATAGATAGATAGATAGATAGATAGATAGATAGATAGATAGATAGATACGCTCAAAGTCGCCGAAGTTCGCTAAGAAATGCTTCGCATTTAAAAAGAGAAAACTAAAGAGAAACAAACAAGGCCGCCCGGCTCTACAGAGAAATAGAGAAAAAGCTGGCAGATCCCACGCACTGTGGGAATAGATGTAATGCGAAGCAGCCAGGAAGGAGCAAATCATGCTTTACACAATTTGCATGTCATGTTTTACATGTTAGGACCTGTCATTTATGTTCGTCATACAGTCAAGTCGCGCAATACCAATTTTGGTGTATATCCAGCTAGCGAACTGGACGCAAGCGCACCATGAACGTGGCGTGGAAATGGCGTTGTAGATTACATGCGTGCCAACATTTTCATGTTACCACCTGCCACTTATATTCGCTATACAGTCACGTCACTCAATAGCAAATTTGGTGTATATCAACCTAACGAAACGGCCGCGAGCGCGCCATGAGCCTGGAATGCAAGTCATGTCGCTCATGACATGTCATGATTTCCATATTACCACTTGTCATTTAAGTTCGTCATACAGTCGTGTCACTCAATACCAAATTTGGTGGACCTCAAGCTAACGAAATGGCTGCGAGCACGCCTTGAGCGTGGCATGCAAGTCATGTCGTACATGACAAGTCATGATTTCCATATTACCACTGGTCATTTACGTTCGTCGTACAGTCATGTCACTCAGTGCCAAATTTGGTGTATGTCAAGCTAACGAAACGGCCGCGAGCGCGACATGAGCGTGGCATCTAAATCATACTTTTTATGACGAGTTATTCGTGAGTTTCATGCTATGACCTGCCATTTATGTTCGTCATACAGTCATGTTATGCCATACTTAATTTGGTATAAATCCCATTAACGATAGGGCCAGGAGAGCACAAAGTCGTAGGCGGCTAGATAGATAGATACGCTCAAAGTCGCCGAAGTTCGCCAAGAAATGCTTCGCATTTAATACGTTGCCCAGCGAGTGCCGATGGGCCCGTGCGTCACTGTGCAAAGCTTTGCGCGTCTTAGTGCAAACGTCCCGCATTTTTAATTACAATTTTATGGTTGACTAAGTATCCTGTGACTAATGAATTGAATGCAGGAGATATAAAGATCTCGTGATTATAATAACATCATTAGAAAAACAAAATAACAAAATAAGAGTGATTAAATACACGGCACTGAGACGTTATTCCACCAAGATTGCAGCAAAACAGTTCCATTGGACTATTCCCAAGAAAAGTGCACTGCAACTGCATTAAATTAGTGTTAAAAAAGCTGAGAAAAATAAACGGAGATCGAGCCAAATACTGTAAGAGTGAAGGCTTGGCTGTATTTGGTGGCGTAATCACTATTACGGATAGATCGAAGAGGTCCCTCTTTAACACATATAACCAGTGGCAGGAGTTCATTACAGGTTAGGACCCGTTATTTATGTTCGTCATGCAGTAACGTCACGCAATACGAATTTTGGTGTATATGAATCTAGCGAACTAGACAAGTGTACCATGAGCGTGGCACGCAAATCATGTTGCATATGACATGCCATGATTTCCATATTACGGCTTGTCATTTAGGTTCGTCATACAGTCACGTCACGCAATACCAAATTTGGTGACTCATTATACCGATTTTTGGATATAGGAAGTTAAGGAAACAGCCGCAGGAGCACCACGGCCATGGCGTGTAAATCATAGCGTTCATGACAAGTTATTTATGATTTTCATGATATGACCAGTCACTCTTGTTCGTTATACAGTCATGCTATGCCATGCCAATTTTGGTATAATTCCCATGAACGATACGGTCTGGAGAGCGCAAAGTCGTAGGCGGCTAGATAGATAGATATATAGATAGATAGATAGATACCCTCAAAGTCGGCGAAGTTCGCTAAGAAATCATTCGCCTTTGAAAAAAAGTTCCGTCAATAGGCATCGAACCCACGACCGCTTGGTCCCCAACAACAGATGCCGGAGACGCTCTCCATTGCACCACGGCCACAGACTGCAAAACATATACAAACGGACCTTTATATCTGGAACTTACCTCTTAGATTGGTCTTGGTCGGCGAGATACCGCCCTCTGGGAGCGGTAAAGTAGAGTAGTTCATCATTACTGTGGCGTCCGCGATTAGCACCTGCAACGTGTGTTGCAACGCGTCCGTCTCATTTGGCGCGTTTTCAATGAGAGAAATCCAATGTCGGCAACGCCTTAACATTCCGCGAGGTGGCAACCTTAGCCCAAGCATCGCCTTTCTTCATAGCATCCATCCAAACCAAAAAATTGGCCACGTATCTGCGTGCTTCGCTGCAAATGTCGTCGAAAGACGATAGTCTTGTGCCGACTGCACTGCATGAGCGGCATGAGTACCACAATTTAATAGCTGGGCTAGCCGCTGGGCTCGTTTTTCGGACGTTTTCCGGGCACGCTTAGACGGACGCCGGCGTTTCTCCGCTGAAATTTGGTCGTCGGTCTTTTCTCTGCGTTCTCTGATCATGTCTTGTAGAGTGGGTCGTATTTCATCAAGCGGCCATATATGTTTTGCCTTGCCTGAGACAGCGCTGAAGGAATCAGCCGCGTCTGGCTGGCATTGATAAAACAGAAGAGGACGCCATCTACATCGCTACCGGGGAACATCGGCTTGTGTTGAACTATGCTGCTGCCAGGTGGCAGCACCACAGCGTCGAAGTTAAATCACTGGGCGGAGACTTGTTTTGTACACAGCGGCGCATTTTCAGCGCCGCGTAATAAACACTAGGATCTTTATAATTACGTATCTATAGATTTTGTTTTAAAGGAACACTGTGAATAGTACTAAGGTATTGATGTTGTGCCCCAGGTATGCGTAATATTTGATTTTTAATTGCCCACGCTCACCCGTATGAACACATGCCCCTCGGTTCAGATTGGAGGTCGTAAGGCAGGGGGGTTAAACTTTGGCCAGCCAGCTGAATCGTGCGACGTGCCGATAAACAGAGAAACAGACAGACAGACAGACAGACAGACCAAAATTTCTCCGTTTAGGTATCCCAAGAAAGACTATCGTCTTTAAAATAGATCTGCGATGTGCGCCTGCCTCA
The DNA here is from genome assembly GCA_030522465.1 of Rhipicephalus appendiculatus. Classification (NCBI taxonomy): domain Eukaryota; kingdom Metazoa; phylum Arthropoda; class Arachnida; order Ixodida; family Ixodidae; genus Rhipicephalus; species Rhipicephalus appendiculatus. The sequence continues at coordinate 50,429 of JALIZH010011473.1, forward strand.
CCTAGCTATAATACCGCGTTGCCCGCTTACGCTCGGCCCGAGGAAAATCGCGATCGTGCTACAGGGGCGATAGGACACACTTTGCGTTTCCCTCTAGTTGGGCCGCGGTGTTCAATCACATTTTAACATACCGCGGGATGGCGACCTTAGCCCAAGTTCTGCGCACAATATGCGAAGTTTTTCTGGCTATCACACCTCTTTCTCTGGTTACGCCCTTACCGTTAAGTACTACATTTACCACAATAGTTTGCTTCATCATTGATCATGGCGGTTAGTCGTCGGATGGAGATGTACCACCAAGTGTCAAAGTGGGTGTATGCACGTGAAACGGTGCTGTAGCTGCCAAACACCAATATATATTGTTGCAAATTCTCGTATATTAATGTACAGTACACATTCAATTACTTCTGTAAGTGCACGTTTTACTTTCGTGTTATACCGATTCCTGTGACGTAGGGATGAACCATGTTTTTTTTATAAACATTAGGTAATTCCCAAAGCGGGGATCGGCAATCTTTTGAGGCGGAGGGCCGGGTTGCATGAAGCCTGCATGGCGGGCATCGGATAGAGCATAGGGGGGAGGGTGGTGAGGAGAGAGGGCTCTACAGCCAAAGAGAAAAAGTTTCACAAAGTTTTCAATAATAATGTTCAAAATTGAATTATAAATGGTGTTTGTTCAATACCGAAATTGCTTCTTTACATTCGTGATAGGAAGTTACAGTCGAGATAGAAAGTGACAAAGGGAGGGGAAGGGCTGCAAAATCGCGCCGGGGGGACACATAACAGTGCCCCGGGGGGCCGCATACGTCGTGCGGGGCGCAGGTTGCCGACCGCAAGTGCACCTTGTATAAATCAACAATAGTGACTGCGGAGTCTAACCATTACACTGAAGTAATTAGGAGAACGAGAATGCAGTGGAGCGCACTTGGCAGGCAGTCTCAAATCACCAATGGCACTTCACCAATATCCCCCAAGAGAAAGCTATTAGAGCTCTAGCAGAATTCTGTTTTGAGGTAGTTGGTACTGGTTCATAAGTGAGGGTACTTTTGGCGCAAATCAAACGAGGACACAAACGGGCGGCCGTCCTGTTTTTTTTGTGTTTGTGTCCTCGTTTGATTTGCGCCAGAAGTGCCCTCAGTATTAGAGCTGTGCATGGGCCGAGTTTTCGAGCCCGAGCCCGGCCCGGGCGCTCTGGCTGCGTCGAAGGTCCGACCGAGCCCGACGCTAGAGGGTTGCGAGGCCGCCCGGCCCGACGTACAAAAACAAAAGCCCGGGCCCAGTCCGGTCGGGCCTGACATTATGAAGGTTTGTTGAGGAGACAAGGCGTCGTTTTCTGATAATGTGGCATTTTATTCCACGTATCAAAGTGAAACATGAGCCAACGACATGTGACAGTCACTATATGCAACGATTACAAGTTGTGTAAAAATAAGCTGTCCAATGATTCGGGCTTCAGGGAAGTGCGGCGCTCCTGCGCATATCCCGTCCAATTGAAGGTCCGTTCGCTGCTCGCGCTGGTATAGCCGCAATCGCCAATATCTTTTTCGCAAGCATAGTAAGCTTGAATAGTTAGACTGAATTTGTTCTTCCAGAAGTTTAGTACCTCAAATGTGGAGAGAGGATCATTCCGTGTATAGATAATCACAAAGCTCATCATGTGTGACTTCACTTTCTCTCCTTGCGTTTAAAGTGGTTGAAGGAAAGGATAACCGAGAAAGGGGGTGGGGGGGCGGTCACGGAGAAGGCGCTACGCGGTCGAAAACAGTCGCAGCACAGCGTCTATATTTTTGGCTTGATTCGGGCTTTGCGTCGGGCACGGCCCACCCAACAAAAAACAATGTAGCCTGAGCCCGGCTCGGGCCCGAAATGAGATGTCGGGCCGGCCAAACCCGGCCCGCGGGCCGGGTCGGACTCGGGCTTTCGGGCTACCCGAAGCCCGTGCACACATCTAAAAGGTATATAGCAGCTGCATCTTACCGCTACTTACCTACACTCTTAAAATAGGGTCTTGCTAACGTTAGGGTAGTAAAATCTTGTCACGTATGTTATAACCCTGTCAGTAAGTGCAGTTAGTAAGGGCAAGGGTGCTAACTATTGCCGTTACGAACACCAGTTAGTAACTGTTACTACCCCAGCTGTTACGAACCATAAGTAGTAATAAAAGGTTCAAAGAAAAAAGGTAGTAACCGATACTAACGAGTTCATTATGTATTTGCGCATTGGTAATAGTAGTTAAATTTATAAATGCACATTAGCACGCAACTTTGGGTAATATTGCGCGGAGTGTCATGAACGAGAAGATTACACAGGCGTAACAAGTTCACTACACGACAGTACTACGTAAGAGACTCCCGCAGTATTTATAGTCCACACCTTGGAGATGCATCTCTGGTACTAGAGAGCAGAGCTGGGCAAAGATACTTTGAAATTGTATCGCGATACGATACAAGATACTTCCGGAATGAATGTATCCGATACGATACTTCCCAATTGTATATTAAGATACTTCGATACATTTGTAAATCTGGTATAATAGATGTATATAATGACGCTTCAAATGCCTATGTACAGATGTGTTTGCTTGAGAATGTCTTAATTGCGACCAACTTTGTTTATTTTAATGAAGTATCCGTTTGAATCCCGAAAGTTATGTCTTTCTTGCTCAATGAATATTATTTTCATTCTGAAACAAGTCATTGGCATTTGTTTACTTCAAAGTTCTTGATAAGCTGCGGTATCAGTAGTTTTTACTTAACACTTTTGTAATTTATGGGTGTCGCTGCTCTATTTAGCGATCAGCCAGCGGATTGCCGTCAAATTCCAAAAACTGCAATAAGAATCCTCCAAGACAGCACAAATACCGGTGCAGAGTCTTGCCTTGTCCGTAAGCGTATTACCGCTTTCGTAGTGCTGAATCACCCGACAGTCTTAGAGGAGCAATGACGCTGGTAGCGATATTTTTTTTGTGAATCAGTATGTGAAGACGATGACTACCAAGTGCGATCACAGATCATTGAGGACATAAAACTGCAGGGATTTTTCATATCCTACCTACCAGCTTGTGTTAAGGGACCTAAATAAAGGAAAGCGAATATACCTAAGTCAAATAGCAACGCAGTTCCTCAATAAAAGTGACAGTGGATAGGTATACAGGGTGTTTCACATAAGTACAACCAATTATTTAAAAAAAGCAAGCGTTTAACCGCGACTCAATGAAATCAATGGCAAATGGGTTACCGTGATGTGGCGCTCGTTACGGCATTTTTACATTGCGCTTTGTTCGTTGATTAACTATGGTCAATTATGCGACATTTTTAATATTTACTTTTCAGCAGAGTGCACTTCGTCACATCGCAGAATGCATTTAAGAACGACCAAAGCAATTATTTTTTGGCGACGTACATGCTGCGGGGTGAATATTTTCTGGCTTTTAAAGCAAGCACGTGAGATATCAAATAGAACCACGTGACTGCGGTCATGCGCTATCATACTGCAGCGCTCTTAAACGTGCTTCGAGCGAAACAACCGGTGCGCGGACCGTCAGCCTGTCGCTTCGCAGGGACGATGGTGTTTCTTTGTCGTGTGGGGCGGTCAGAAATGTTGAAGCTCTGTGGAGCCGATGCCTAAGCCGCGGCCGCTCATTTCGTAGTGGTCCACTTGCTGGTTCTTTCGCTCGAAGCACGTCTGAGATCGCTGCAAGCACAATAGAATAGGAGAGCAGCAAAGTGGTCATGTTTCTCCGGCTTTCTTTAAACGCCGGAAAAATCCCTACGTAGCATGTACCTTTCCAAAAAAAAAAAAAATCAGATCTGTCGTTTTAGAATGCCCGTCTAAAACGTAACGAAACGCACAGTACTCTGAAGTGAATAGAAGAATTATTGAATCATTCGTATTAGTTAAGAAATTAAGTGCAATATAAAAATATCTAATAAGAGCAACATGGCGGTAAACCCCATCGTTGGTTTTATTAGGTTGAGGTTAGGCACTTCTTCGCAAATATTTGGTTCCAGTTAGGTGACACCCTTTATAAACACGATACAGGCGACACACCTAAAAGCTACGAATGTAGAGCATGATGTATATCGTCAACTTGGGTGTTAATGTCAGACAATAGAGAACTCAGTGCCCACGGAAAATACCATTCAAATGGCTCCTGGGGACGCCCATGAGAAAACCGGAGTACTTGGTATTATGTTTCTCAAATCCCCTTCGTAACGTCTTTAAGATTTGTTATTATAATAGTGATTATTAGGCCTATAACGTAAACTCAATTTCGCAGTTTTATTAAATAGTGAGCAGAGGTTTTGTTCCTGTAAGCACTAGGCACGCTCAGATTATTTTACCTTTGCCCTGAACATCGCCTGAACAGTAAACTCACATGGAATGTAGATATGTAAATAGTAGCAATTACGCTGACAATTAAAAATAAGAATAAATAAGAGAAGGACTAGAAAAAAAAGGAACAGATGAGGATGTTACAAAATACATATTACAGTTAACAAACAGGGAAAAAAAATGCACAGAGACCTAGATAATGTGTGGGATGCAAATGGAAGACAGCAAAGAGAGCTATCATTAAAAAAGCTTCATGCATAATTTAGCACGAAGAACAAAGATACAATACGCCAAATATCATGTCTTACGTTAATGTTTGTTCTATTGTATTTAGCATCGATACCGGTGGTGCGACGGTTCTTAGAATCTAATTTGCATATAAGTCAATCTGATAGTGTGGAAGTCAAGCTTACATCCAAGATTTGTCAAATCTCTGTGTGAAAGCAGCGAGACGCAAAGCAACCCCATTCTTGCATTCTTGAGACTTTGCAACGAAGGACCGCGCAAGACAAACTTCGATAACAACACTATAGCCACATCTGAATTTAAGCGGAAGACGCCACACGCATGGGTCTAGGAGCTCAGCACCGTGGCTACGAACAAGGTTCATGGCACCGGCACAGCTAAAAAGAAAGAAAACATCGAGAAACAAAAGGAGGGCGGCACGTAGACGTTCGCGCGCCTGTTTTTGTCGAGATCGCTCAAGCACCATCACGTGACTCTGCTCCTCCAATAGAGACGCATAAGACCTTATTTCCTATGCTCACTGGAACACTCTGGTGGAAAGACAAAGGAATGCAACTGTCGTCACCTTTATTGAGGTGGCTTAGTGGCAGCAGTGTCAGCGTGAGAAGCAGAGTCCAGCCAACGTTTGTTGTTTCACAGGGTGGCGTTTCTAAAGCAGTATCTTGTATCTTAAGATACACGATACATTATTGAATGTATCGGAAATACAGATACAGATACTCGTTTTGCGAGAAGTATCGCGATACAGATACAAGATACCCAACGAGTATCTAAGATAGTATCTAAGATACATGTATCTTCAATACTGCCCAGCCCTGCTAGAGAGCAACTGCGTTTCAGGATGAATTATCAAACATGTGAACCTACAGAACCATACCCTACTACCTCATTATGTGTGCTTGAATACGTAGCACAAGACTTTTAACCAACCATATTAAAAAAAAACAATATGGCATGTCAATTTGTTATAAAACTGCCGCAACAAAGCATTATGCACAGCGGCCGAGACAAGGTTCTAAACCCACTAACATAGCCTCAGTGCAATTGAATGAGTTACCTGTGCTAGTACATAGGGATTAAAAAGATAATAATAATCATTTCTGGGGTTTCACGTGCAAATGCACGACATGATTATGACACAAGTTGTTGTGAAGACTACGGATTAATTTTGATCATCTGCAGTTCTTTCACATCCGGATGTAATGTTAGTTTGTTGGAATTTATATTGTGTACTAAAGCGCATGAAGCACCTTCTTATAGTTCATTAACTTTTGCCCCTCCGTTTTCACAGTAGCAGACTGGTGCTTAGAAATCGCGCCGGCGTAACTTTAAAAAGAAAATTGTTTTTTTCTCTTGATCTATGAACATTTTCTTCGCCAATTTTCGATTAAAAACAATATGTCGAGACGATTCAAGTTCAAAGTGGATACGATATGTACTACCTACAATTTTAGACTAGGTTATCAACGGCTGGGTTGTAAAATGGTAGTAACGGTCAAGTTGGCAACGATCTGTAGTTAATACCTATTTGCTTCCAGTTACTAGCTGTTTACTAACATAGGTAGTAAAAATGTAACAAAAAGTTAGAAATGGTTGCTGGTGGAAACTGTTTACTAACGTAGGTAGGGAACATGTAGCAAAAGGTTAGTAACTGTCGAATAAAGGGAGTAACCGGTGCAATTATAAGCTATTTGCTTGCATTTGCTACCTTTTTACTATTTTTTTAAGAGTGTACAGAGCAAAAGTCGGGAGGCTTATAAACAGGGTTCACCACAAATTGGGGGGCGAAGCAGCCAGCCATGGAGGAGCACAACGTGCGATCTGACAGTAACACGCCGCAGTGGAGGGCTGCGCAAATTTCTTGCGCCATGGATTCTTTCTCACGCACCTTAATGTAGAGGCATGGGCCTTCAACATTTCGTCTGCATCTAAATGCGGCCGCTGCGTCCGGTATCCGGCGACCTTCGTGTCGGCATTCGTGCAAACGGGTCACATAGTATTTCTGCTGGGGCCATGTTGAATACAATTCAACACGAAACATCTAATAAACCAAGAATGTATTATTTGTCAGCAATGTTTCTAATAATTTCATCCCAATAACAACTAAATCGTACTCTGTGAGTATTTTCATCTGGGATATGAAACTGGGAAAGAGATACGACCTTGTTGTTAGCAAAGACACCCACAGTGTCCCTTACGCATGCGCCTCAGTCGAGTCGAAGGTGAAACCACCTTCTTCTTTGTTTTCTATATCGATTTATTGAACCTCCCGCTCCCCCCCCCCCCCCCCCCCCCGCCCCTCCAAAAAAAGAAAGCGTTCGACAACTAAAAGTGGTTTTGCCACGCCGCTAGGATCGAAGGCATCGTAAGCTTTCTGCACCTCGCCTTGTTTTGCACTGCCCAAAGAATCGGCTCATATCTGATCAAGCAATGATGTAAGTTGATGACGTCACCATGTGACGTCATGATAACTCCGCGATTTTGTCTGTCTGTGACGTCGTAGATGACGTCATATGGTGACGTCTTCACGTCATGACTTTTTGCATCACTCGTGTTGACGCCGTCGAAGGGGGGACGCCGACGCGTGACGCCAGTGAATTTTCCCTTTTTTAACGCGATAGCGTTAAAGAGATCGTTTCGCAGAAATTGCGGCGTCGGCTTCGGTGTCGGCGGCGGCGTCGTGGGTTGTGAGAGAAAAATCATCATCTTGTCTATGACCGAAAAATCAAGAGAGATGCAAATAAAATAAATAACAAAAATTTGAGGGTTCGAGTGAGGATCGAACCCAGGTTGCCTGCGTGGGGAGCAGGCGTTCTACCACACATCCACCCTTCTGCTTGGAGTTAGATTGAAAATAACTTCCTCTGCTTGGAAATGCGGTGACAAAAACTTTCATGCTTTACAAACACACGCGTCCTGTATACAGGCGTCACAATACAACATGTAATGTCGCAGTAATATTGCATGGTACAAGCGTACATTTCCATCGGGCGTCAGAACATGTGAATATCATAATGACATCGTGGTTCAAAGCCGGCCACTCATTACAAAAGGCACGCACGTTACTGCGCGTATTGCCTTAAGACCACGTAGTGGGTGCATAGCAAGTTCGAAAACATTCCCCGCGCATAACTGCTCGTGGTTTAAAGCATGCTAGCCATTCCATACTATGCAATTAGTGGTTCAAGTACGCACTAGGGACAGGATATTACTATCGCGTTCAACTCTTAAAGGCGAAGCTTAAGGGTCCCCCCCCCCCTTTTTTTTTTGATGAGCCATTAAAGGCTTTTGCCTTAAAATTGGCACGCGCGTTTCTAATTTGCACAGTTGCTGTATTCGGTGTTCGCCCACAAAGACTGTGAGCAACGCTCATCGCAAACCGCGCCTCTTTGTTCGAGAAGCTTCGCGATTGTTATAGATCATTTTGTTAAGATTGCGCTAAGCGCGAACACTCGAGCTTATTCCAGAGCTTGCGCGACAACCAGCGATAAGGCTGGAATATTCGATGCCACGCTTATAAATGCCGGCGCGCTTCACCGCTCGTCAGTTGATCGACGGCCGACGCTCTGTTCGCCGCTATCAGTACCAGCGTGTATTGCTGTAATCTTACTTTCCGTTTACCGACCACAAGTTCGGCCTAATAAACAGTTTCATCTTGGACACGTCGCCTGCTGCCTTCGTCGACGTCACGACCACGTGACATCTGGTGGAGGTGCTTCCCGGTCCATGTACCGAACGCCCCCCTCCAGCCGTGAGCCAAGCCCGCACCGCCAAGGGGACACCGACGTCAACACTGAGCAGCGAGCCAGCCGCCGGCAGCAAGGTCTCCCAGCAGAATACGGACCCCTATCCGACAAGATCCGGGCCACGGCGACGAAGACAACATGCACGATGACGGCCGCAGTGCCCCCCGCGGCAATCGTGATGCAGCCACCCAGAGAGCCACCGACGTTTCACGGATCTCCAAGTGAAGACCCCGAAACGTGGCTTGAGACATTCGAAAGGGTCTCAACATTCAACAATTGGGACGCCGACGACAAGCTGCGCCACGTGTACATTTACCTGGACGACGCAGCTAGGACCTGGTTCGAGAATCGGGAGTCCACTCTTCGAACCTGGGACATCTTTCGCGGCACTTTTTTGGAAACGTTCACGAGTGTCGTCCGAAAGGAAAGGGCTGCAACCTTGCTGGAGACACGGGTGCAACTTCCGAACGAAAGCGTCACCATTTTCGAGGAGGAAATGTCCCGACTCTTCCGTCACGCTGACCCCGCCATGTCCGAGGAAAAGAAGGTTCGCTTCTTGATGCGGGGGGTTAAGCAAGACCTGTTTGCCGGCCTTGTACGCAACCCACCGAAGACGGTCACGGAATTTGTCTCGGAGGCCACAACGATCGAGAAGGTCGCTGGAGATGCGTACTAGCCAGTACAACCGCCTCATTCCCTCGACGACCTACGGAGACGTTCAAGCGCTGCATCCCGACGACCTGCGCGACACCATCAGAGCAATCGTTCGGGAGGAGCTGCGCAAATTCTTCCCAACTTCGCAGCCTCAGGTGGAGCCGATCACCGACGTCGTGCGCCAGGAAATCCGGCAAGTTCTTGGAACACCTGAACCAGCGCAGCGTGAGCCACAAGCGATGAGCTAGGCTGCCGCAGCGCGTCGTAACGCTCCCCCGCCGCGCCCACGTGAAGACTTCGCACCACCGCAGTTCCGCCGCCAGACACCGCCACCAACGCCGTACCGCCCTCCTGCCGGCCAGCGCAACGCTCCGAGGAAGACTGATGTTTGGCGCGCCCCTGACCACCGTCCCCTCTGCTACCACTGCGGCGAGGCCGGCCACACCTACCGCCGTTGCCAGTACCGACAGATGGGCCTACGCGGTTTCGCCGTCGAGGCGCCTCGTCCACAGCGGGGTGAACGACCGCAAGACATCGCCGACTACCTCGCAGGAGCTCAGTGGACGGCCCGACGGCCTTCCCGCTCACCGTCGCCCGGCCGCTACATGTCACCGCACCGCCGGCAGTACACTGGCCCAAACCGGGGCCGGTCACCTAGCCTGTACCCGGGAAACTAAGGGCAGCAACCGATGGAGGTGCGGTTGCTGTTCGACGAAATGCCGAAGATCCTCCGCGGCCGCCGACGACGACAACGCGACGAGACCTGCGCAACACGACGCGAAGCAGACGAAGCCCTGCCGACGAAACCTCGCGGACCGAAGAAAACCTGACGACGCAGCATGGAAGCACAACATTTCGACGCAGCCGTGATCCGACGCTGCGACCCAACCGCAACGCACGACGACGAACCAGCGACCTCGACGTAATATTCGACGGCCACAACGTCACCGCTCTCGTCGACACTGGAGCCGACTATTCCTTCGTCAGTGGGCCATTCGCCGCCAAGCTGAAGAAAGTAAAGACCGCGTGGAGTGGACCCGAAATCCGGACGGCTGGAGGCCACCTGATAACGCCAATTGGAGTCTGCACGGCGAGAGTCACAATCAATAACCGGACTTATCCTGCGAGCTTTGTAATCCTACAACACTTGCTCCAGGGATGCGATACTTGGAATGGACTTCCTGAGCGACCATGGCGCCGTCATCGACCTGAGGTCCGAGTCGATAACACTGACTTTAGAAAAAGCGTTGCCGCCCCACACGACGCCGGAGAATCATGCCTTGAATGTAATCGAACAGCAGGGCACCGTTCCGCCTCTCTCCAGTGTCGTTATTTCCGTCGGCACCGAAATACCCGCTAACCTTGAAGGCGTCGTCGAGGGCGATCAGTACCTGCTTGTGAACCGTCAGATTTGCGTCGCAAGAGGCATCGCCGAGTTGCGCGACGGCAAAGCAAGGGTACTGCTGACAAACTTCAGCCACGAATATAGGCACCTCAACATTGGTACGACGGTCGCCTACATCGACAAATTCGTGGACACCAGCAATGCTTTCGCCCTCTCCGATACTGCCGAACATTCTTCGACGAATCGAGGTCCCGAAACAGATTTCGACGTCCAACCCCAGCCTCCCAAAGCAGAAGCAAGACCAGCTCAAAAATCTGCTCCTGCAATTCAATGACTGCTTCTCATCGTCGTCAAGAATTCGACAGACCCCAGTCGCCAAACATCGTATCATAACCGAAAAAAGTGCCCGACCAGTCCGTCAGAGCCCGTATCGAATTTCGACGCGAGAACGCGAAGCCGTAAAGAAGCAAGTCGACGAAATGCTACGCGACGACATAATCCAGCCATCCAAGAGTCCCTGGGCGTCTCCTGTGGTGTTGGTGAAGAAGAAGGACGGGACGCTACGTTTCTGCGTCGACTATCGTCGCCTGAACAAGATCACGAAGAAGGACGTGTACCCCCTCCCACGGATAGACGACGCCCTGGATCGACTCCACAACGCGAAGTACTTTTCGTCGATGGACCTGAAGACGGGCTACTGGCAAATCGAAGTCGACGAGAGAGACCAAGAAAAGACTGCCTTTATAACACCAGACGGACTGTTCGAGTTTAAGGTCATGCCTTTTGGTCTTTGCTCGGCCCCCGCGACCTTCCAGCGCGTTATGGATACTGTACTGGCCGGCTTGAAGTGCCAGACTTGCCTTGTGTACTTGGACGACGTCGTTGTGTTTTCCTCGAACTTCGACGAACACCTGCGGCGCCTTGAAGCAGTATTTCAAGCAACCAAGACCTCCGGACTCACCCTCACGCCAGATAAGTGCCGCTTCGCGTGCGAAGAACTTTTGTTCTTGGGACACGTGATAAGCAAATCCGGAGTACGCCCCGACCCGCGAAAAGACAACCGCCATCGCTGCTTTCCCGCCACCCACCGACAAGAAGGCCGTGCGTCGATTTCTCGGTTTGTGTGCTTATTACAGGCGGTTCGTTAAAAAATTACACCATCTCCCGCTAAAGGGAACCATGTGTAGATGTGAAGCAGCGGGCGCTAACGCTTACACTGGCGGCGGCGTTGACGCTGGCGCTCATCGCAGCGTTGCGCAGGAGAGAAAACTGGGGAGGCGCAAAGCACTCAGTGATGGAGCAGTGTTTCCTACTGGAACATGCCAATCGCTGCTAATGGGCAATGAGAGAGAGAAGACTCCGACTGGACACAGAGACCCGCACTCCGCTTTTAGTTAACGCGCACGCTGCGAATTTTCATTGTTCAACAACGCACAGGAGAAATCTCCCACCGGCACCACCTTGGAGGTCAAGATCCATTATCATATATACGGGGTGGCCAGTGAACGGTTGTGCAGCGCGAGCAGTCGGTTTTTTCAACCAAGAAGCTCGCTAGCAGGCGCTGCCTGCGTCGGCGTCGCGAGGCGAGAGAGGGGGGAGCGTAGGAGAGGAGAGAGAGGGGGGTGACACGCATGCGCAGTGGTAGTGTGAACGCCGTGGGCAGGGATGCGTAGAGGAGAGAGGGAGGAGCGTAGGAGAGGAGAGAGAGGGGGGACGCGCATGCGCAGTGGGAGTGTAGACGCCGCGGGCAGGGATGCCTAGAGGGGAGAGGGGGGAGTGTAAGAGGGGAGAGAGGAGGGGAGGCGCATGCGCAGTGAGGGTGTGGTTGCCGCGGGGAGCGATGCTTAGAGGAGAGAGAGGGGGGAGAGGAGGTTTTTTATTTTTAGTTTTTTTAAAGGGTTTGCGCATGTGCAGTAAGGGTGGGCACGCGGCACACCACCACCACCACCGGATTAAGCTTCGCCATAAGATGCTTCACATCTAAAACTTCGGCCGCATCGCCGAGCCTCTCACTAACCTCACCAGGACCGACGTCGAGTTCAAGTGGGAAACGCTGCAGGAGGAAGCATTTCAACAACTAAAACGACGCCTGCAAACGCCTCCGTTACTTGCGCATTTCGACGAACACGCCGAAACAGAAGTGCACACCGACGCGAGCAGTGTAGGACTCGGCGCCGTCCTTGTGCAGAGGACGGACGGATTGGGAAGGGTTATCAGTTATGCTAGCCGGTCGCTATCAAAGGCCGAGGCCAACTACTCCACAACAGAAAAGGAGTGCCTTGCCATCATCTGGGCTACATCAAAGTTTCGCCCCTACCTTTACGGCAGGCCCTTCAAAGTTGTGAGCGACCACCACGCCTTGTGTTGGCTAGCTAGCTTGAAAGACCCTTCTGGTCGCCTCGCAAGGTGGAGCCTGAGACTTCAAGAATTCGACATCACCGTAGTTTACAAGTCCGGAAGAAAACACTCTGACGCCGACTGCCTGTCTCGTGCCCCCGTCGAGCCACCGCCGCTGGACGACCAGGATGATGACGGCTTCCTGGGAACCATAAGTGCCGACGACTTCGCCGAGTGACAGCGAACGGACCCCGAACTCAGGAGCCTTATTGAATACCTCGAGGGCGAGAGCGCCACTGTTCCGAAGGTATTCAGGAGAGGACTGGCGTCGTTCTTCCTGCGAAACGGAGTCCTCCTAAAGAAGAACTTCTCGCCCCTTCGAGCCAAACACCTTCTCGTGGTTCCATCAGCAATGAGACCAGAAGTCCTCCAGGCCCTACACGACGACCTGACGGCTGGACATCTCGGTGTTTCCCGCACGATCGCAAGAGTACAGGAAAAGTACTACTGGCCGCGCCTTGCCGCCGACGTCGCCCGCTACGTAAGGACGTGCCGAGACTGCCAGCGACGAAAGGCACCGCCAACAAGACCAGCAGGCTTCCTTCAGCCGATCGAGCGCCCTCAGCGACCGTTCCAGCAGATCGGGATGGACCTCCTGGGGCCGTTCCCAACGTCGACTTGCGGAAACAAATGGATCGTCGTAGCCACCGACTACGTCACCCACTACGCCGAAACAAAAGCCCTGCCCAAAGGCAGTGCCGCCGAGGTAGCCAAGTTCTTCGTTGAGAACATCGTCCTTCGACACGGCGCCCCAGAGGTTCTCATCACCGACAGAGGCACGGCGTTTACGGCTGACCTAACTCAGGCGATCCTAAGGTACAGCCAAACAAGTCACCGCCGGACCACCGCGTACCACCCACAGACCAACGGCCTGACCGAGCGTCTAAATAAGACCATCGCCGACGTGCTGGCCATGTACTGTCGGCCGCAAAAGTTTGCGGGATCTGCAGCGCGTGGCTGAGCGACGAAAAACTGCATCGCTGCGTCACCTACCGTGACACGGCGGGTGTTGAGGATATCGGCGGCGGCCTCCGCGATAAGATCCGGTAACGGTGCGTTGTCTAAACGCACCGTCGCTAATCGCTGAGGCTGATAGCCTCAACACCCGCCGCGTCACGGTAGGTGACGCAGCGATGCCGGTTTTCGTCGCTCCGCCACGCGCTGCAGATCCCGCAAACTTTTGCGGCCGACAGTACGTCGACGTCGAACACAAGACGGGGGACGCCATCCTTCCGTACGTGAACTTCGCATACAACACGGCCGTACAAGAAACGACGCAGATGACGCCATACAAGTTGGTCTACGGACGGAGCCCGGCAACTACGCTCGACGCCATGTTACCAAACGTGACCGACGAGGAAAACATCGACGTGACCGCCTACCTACAGCGCGCCGAAGAAGCATGACAGCTCGCCCGCCTGCGGATCAAGAATCAGCAGACGACCGACAGCCGCCGCTACAATCTTCGGCGACGCTTCGTGGAATACCAGCCCGGCGACCGCGTTTGGGTGTGGACGCCGATACGCCGACGTGGACTCTGTGAAAAACTTCTTCGGCGATACTTCGGGCCGTACAAAGTGCTCCGACGTCTAGGCGCTCTGGACTACGAGGTTGTCCCGGACGGCATTACGAACTCTCAACGGCGCCGTGCGCGACCTGAAGTCGTATTACGCGCGTTAGCGAACCTGAGGACTGCACTTATTGTTTGATTATTGTACTTTCTTGCTTCATTGTTATTATTGATTGTTGCATGCATTTTCCCCCCCCATGTTCTGTTTTAAGCATCGGGACGATGCTTTTTCAGAGGGGGGGCATTGGCACGCGCGTTTCTAATTTGCACAGTTGCTGTATTCGGTTTTCGCCCACAAAGACTGTGAGCAACGCTCATCGCAAACCGCGCCTCTTTGTTCGAGAAGCTTCGCGATTGTTATAGATCATTTTGTTAAGATTGCGCGCGAAGCGCGAACACTCGAGCTTATTCCAGAGCTTGCGCGACAACCAGCGATAAGGCTGGAATATTCGATGCCACGCTTATAAATGCCGGCGCGCCGACGCTCTCTTCGCCGCTATCAGTGCCAGCGTGTATTGCTGTAATCTTACGTTCCGTTTACCGACTACAAGTTCGGCCTAATAAACAGTTTCATCTTGGACACGTCGCCTGCTGCCTTCGTCGACGTCACGACCACGTGACACTATGCACGAAGTGCGACACTATGCACGAAATGTGACGCTATGCACGAAAAAGCCCTCTGCCGACGATATGGTGCGGCCGCTGGCAGTGGCCCTGGGTTCCGCACAAGCACATGTTTCCGGACACCACTGCCAGATGGCGTCCATATCTCACGCTGTCCCTCCTCTATTTTATCAATGCCAGCCAGATACGGCCGATTCAACATTAGAGGAGGCTCTGGCTGAGGCAAGGCAAAACATAGTAGTACGGCCGGCAGAAGACTATCGTCTTTCGACCACATTTACAGCGAAGCACGCACATACGCGGCCAATTTTTAGATTTCCTTTTAATTACCACCTCATTGGCCACACTTGCGCTATTATCAATCACCCGGAAACACGCCAATTTCAAACATAAGCAGCGTACTACGTTTTGTAAGTAAGCTCTCGACTTTATAAGTGTTTGATCTGCGCCTAATTAGTCCATCCTAAGAGCTATGCACCACCTTTGTTAGTACCAAGATTTCTTCTAGTATTATTGACGAATATATTGCCAGATAAATATGTTATGTCAAATAGACTCAGATTGCCAAATAAAGAAGAAACAATTCGAGTACAACACCAGCCGTAAAAGGTTACTTTTGCAGGAAGTACACAGAGCACCGTTTCTTCGCGTAACGTGCAGCAACGCTGTACCGATTGGGCACAGCACGCTGGCCGCTTGCTTGCGAAAGCAGGCAGCTTAAATTGATGCGGTTATTCACTAGTGCTCTTAGCCAGTTTAGTTTATCTCAAGTTTCGCGGCCATAAACAACAAGTACGTAAGGAAATGGGTTACGAAGAATACGTGCGGAGTCACTGCTTTAAAATTACCGGTGCTTTCCTGACCACGAGCTAAACTCCTGCCTCGAAAATGCCTCGAACTAAACTGAAGCCTAAATTGGAAGACAGCCTGCATCACCTTGGTATCGCCGAATGAAAGCACAGATTCGCCGAATAGTAGCCAAGGAACATTGCAGTTGGATAAGTATCGTTGGGATAGCGACCCAACACTAGGAGGCGCTGGCCATATGAGCCACTTTTTCCGCTTTTCTTTTTTGCATCGCAATGCTCAATTAGTGCTTTCCAATTAGCTGTAGAAGTTAGCAAGAGTGGCCCAGGAAAGCAATTAGAAGATCATATTTGTGGTTTAATATATAATAAATCTAACTTGCTAAGAGCAGGAAGATTGGAACTTTGAACCTATCCAGCAGCGGCAAAATACCATAAGCACCAATAAAGCCACTCATAATGCAGTCGCGTCATGTTTTATTCCCTATTTCATACCTAAGTTCCCCTTACAAAGTGGGCAGGAAGTGCGACTAAAAACATCATTATCTCGTAGCCCTTCTGCTCTTGTCAATAACATGAAGTTCAGTCTCCGCGTCGACCAAGCATGCTGGCGACGACATTCGGATCGTGCCTAGCTTCTTCATTAGCAGCACTTCCCGGCACAAGATTTCCTCGTGCCATCTCCAATTCAATAGCTGAAATAACCATGACACCTGCAAGGAGGATGGTACAGTCAACAACCTTCATAAAACATGTCATAATCATTCCAATCTACTGGAGGACGAACAGCTCCCCCCTGTCATCTTAAATTTACCTCATCTTGAACGAGCTCATTACATTTTCTTCCTGCGAGCTATTCGTTTCATCACTACATGTAATCTGATTTGTACGCCGGGTGCGTTTCCGATTCCCTATTATCCCTGCCTCTGTTGCGACAGGCCCTACGCGCAAACGGCCAAGCAAAATCATTTCATTTCGCTTACCAACGGCTATGATAACGATGTGTTCTGTAGTGCGGAGTCATGGATCACCAACTAGCTCAAAATGCTGCTCTCATTAAGTTCTGTAGTATCGGTAAATTACATTACGATTTCGGAATGACTTCCGTAAGCGTTCCAACCTACCCTTATACTTTAGTGAATTTACTTTCACCTGTAGACTCCCTAGGCGGCTGTTGGCCTAAATATGCATGCATGATTGGCAGCGGAAAAGGACATGGTCCATCTGCGCTGTTGACGATGAACATAATCCAACTCGACCAATTTTCTATCGTTATTCACATACAAACACCCTTGCGCAGATTTTAAACGCTTTTTGCTTTATTCAAATATTTGGTCATTCGCCACCTTCTTGAACCTTGTCTTTGTCTTCAGCTTATTGATCTTCCAATGCACTAGCTGCGAGCTTGCTCGACACTTTAAATCAGCCAATCGTCATCTCAGAGCAACCGGTCACCTTCCCGGTCGCCCTCCGGAACTTACAAGGGTGGATAAAAGGACCATTCCACCGATCCTTGTTGAACTTTATGCACGAGTTCAACTTGTTTGTTTATGTGTGATGAGCCTCACGTGTTATTATGTACGTTTGTTATGCGAAAGGGCAGTCTTTCGAAAAAAAAAATGCCCCCACCTCCCCGAAGGGAATCGTGAGGAAATGCGAATGCATTTCGCGCGCGCTTCACTCCATTTATATATTTTGGTTGTGGTTCGAAGAAGGAAAAGGCGCCTAATTTCTTCAGCCCGGTCGGGAGCACGGCGCAGCGCCTGTTTTCTTCTTTTTTCTTTTCTTTTTTTTTTATCGCGGGAGCTCCGCCGACCTCCCGCGATGCGAGCGCCCTCACGCGCTCCTCCTCTCCACTTCTGCCATCGCCTTGAGATGCGCCCAGCCAGCGAACGGTCGAGAGTGAGGCGCGAGCGGACGGGAGAGTGGGGCGCAGGGAGGAGAGAGAGCGAACGGCGAGAGAAGAAGCGGCAAAGCTCTGCACCTACCCTCTCCTACACTCTCTCCTACACTCTATGGGAGAGGGAGTGAGAGCGGAGAGATAACACCTGCCGGCGCGCGGACACCTCCTCAACCTATCCTCCTCCTCCGCGGACAACGCCGGACAACGCCGGACAACGCCGCCTGACATAGCCCGGCTAAGAAATGCATTCGCATTTAAAAAAAAGATTAAGAAATTCGCAGGCATAAAACGGCGTCAGCTCGCGTAGAGCAGGGTTCATTGCAGAGAGTTGCAAGAGGGCTTCGTACTGCATTGGACATTGGATAGGTTAATAATAATGTTCAACAAGGAGCTGCGTTTCTTTCTTTTCGTTTTGCAGAAAACATTACAGACTGCTCATTTATACACTTTTACATCAACTTCTGTCACATCAGTAATGTAAGAATTTCGGGGTTTTAACGTCCCAAAACCAGGATATGATTATGAGAGACGCTGTAGTGGAGGGCTCCGGAAATTTCGACCACCTCGTTTTCTTTACCGTGCTCCTAAATATAAGTACACGGGCCTCAAGCTTTACCGCATACGTCGAAAATGCGGCCGCCGCGGCCGGAATTCGAACCCGCGACCTGCGGGTCAGCAGTCGAGCCCCATAACCGCTAGACCACTGCGGCGAGTAATCTGTCATATTAAGTAAATGCGATAGAAATTTCAGCAAGCATTTAGGTAACTCTACGATATTTGTGCGCTATGTCATTCCAAACCATGCTATACTAGAGTGGCGGCAGGAATGAAATTGTTTGAACTCACCATGAGCTATTGCAACAAAAATCAGAAAAAGTGAAGCGATGCCTCCCATCATTGCGTTCAGTTATGCTTTGCGCCTTTTGTCAGAGCGAATGGGTCTTGATTCTGTGGAGAGAAAGATGTAAGCGATGTCACTTCAAAAGCAGTCGCCCTTCTGAATGTTACTTATATGTGTGTTGCACCCCCCCTCCCCACACACAGACAAACAAAAAAATCAATGTTTCTTCTTTTTTATTCCGAACGATTTCCTTTTATTCGGTAATGTTCGAGGTATCAGCCTATCAGCAGGTATACTGCGCAATTGTCCGTCACTAAACGGGTCGCACTGGTGCGTAGTCCTTGCGTCAGTGAAATCCTTTTTACTCCTGTTACTCTAGCAAGACTCGAAACTCACAATTTTAATTCCTAGCTCCATATTGTTTAAAGCGCAACAGACAAGACAAGAAGAAGACACTACGAACGCTTTACTCGCAACTGGCATGTTTTTTGGAAGAAACATAAAAAGAAAACATAAAAAGAGGTGACCCAAACGAACTGCGCAATCGCCGCCACGTGGGAATCGTGCGACATGCGCAAAGGGAAGAAAAAAGCAATAAAAAGAAAAACAGAAACCCACAAGCGGTAAACAGTTTTAGCACATTAACACCACATAAATAGCAACAAGTTATGACGACAAAAAACAAAAGACAATAAGCCGAAGAGCGTCAATCTACCCCGCCTCCAAAAAACTGATTTCAGTTCGCGATAACGCCACTGACGGAGAGCTAATGCAACTCTCCCCCGCGTTCTTAATGAAAAGAGCTTCCATAACTTCACGCGCCACATCATCCCTGTGTCTAAACAAAAATGCAGTTTTGTGAAAAAGAGGCGTGCACTTGCAAACCTTACAGTGGGCAGCTAAATGTGACCCATAATTGGCACTCAAATTATTTTTATGCTCTCTAAGGCGAGTATTTAGGCAGCGGCCCGTCTGTCCTATGTAATCTAGCCCGCACGCCACTGGGATATTGTAGACAGCCCAAAGCGTTCGTAGTGCCTTCTTCTTGTCTTGTCTGTTGCGCTTTAAACAATATGGAACCATACCAACTAGCTCAGCTGTCGACTTTGCTACAATTTCTAGTTAATTGGCCACTCAACCTGCAGGGCTACGACTTTGGGCTGTACTAATAAATCAGTGTGTTTTTTAATCTTAATTCATCTAGTGCGTCGATTCTACCGTGGTCTCGCTCTATTGATAAAGCATGCATATTTGTTTTGTGTTCTCGCCTAGTGGAGACTGGCTAATACCCACGAGGGTGATTGGCTACACTGTGAGTCATAAAGGAAAGTGTAAACGCTGTGTTCCATAAAAGAAAGAAAGCAAGGAAGAATGTAACACGAAGTAAATAAAAATGTAAAGAGGCAAAAAAAATTCAAAAAGCAATAGGAAAACACTAAAAAGAAACAGTAAAAAAAGCTTTTTTTTTATTTTCCGTGCGTGCCGACCGACATAATTGGTTTACCGCATGGCAGTTTGAAAGATTGCATGTCCCGGAAAATGTCACCTTTCAGCTAAAAACGACCAGACATTGATTGTTTCAGTCAACTGTAGGTTAAGTTAAACCCACGTTTGTTTCGCCCACATCACCGTTTCGTATTATAAGTTACGGTAATGTGAGTGGATTTGCGTACAAATCTAAACTTTCCCTTTGCTCACCATCAGACGTCTTCATGCAAGGATTTAACAGCAGGAACTGCTATTACTCAGAAATGAGTGCACCAAATCCGCATTGTGTTTTCTACTATAACCTGATAAAAATAAGTTGAACATTTTTCACCAAAATGTCGACTTCGGCCATTCTGACATTTCCATATACCTTCGCGAAGTGCAAGGCTTCGTTTCGTTCTCATTTTATCCATCGCTGGCAAAACTACATATTATTTCAATTCTAGTAGTACGAAACTGAGTGCAATATTAAACTTTAACTGTACAAGTATGTCAATTCAGTCTATCTGGTACTTCAACGACAGGTTTCTTTGTAGTGCCAAGTTAGACGACAGGAAAGACACGCATTCGCAATTAGGCTTCATTTTACGTCGGTTGAAATTATAAGGTTATGGAAAATATCATGTGCCAGCGACACAAGCGCTTCGTTTCGTTAACCCATATTATTTCAGCACTCGTCTCCTCGCTCCTTGGTGTCCTCCAGTGTCTTGCGTGGCAGTTGTGCCAGTAACACGGTGTGGATTTTATAGCTTCATATTTGCAATCTACGTGAAATAAAGCCTAATTGTCAGGGCGCCTCTTTTCTCTCGTCTAAGTTTCCTTTGTTACATGGTGCTGCACAAAACCCTTCCAAAAAAAGGTTACTTTGCTTTAGACGAAAATCATTTACGAAAATTTACGCAACAAAACATTGAATAAGGCGCAGTAACCCCACCCCTTCTTGGAGACAGATAATATCTTATAACAGACTAGGGACGTATAGCAGTAGCAAGACCTAGCGTGTTTAACGCGTGAGGATGGGATATTTGCTAAGGAACAGAGGACAGTAATGTTCAGCGGAAAGATCAAGCCTGATGAAGACTCACACGATATCCAGCCCTGTTGGACAGTGCAGAACCGTCGTCGTGTCCCTTCTTTTTATCCACTGCTTTGCTTCTCTTATTTTGCGCTGTACTTTTGCGCACAGCAGACGCCAAAGTTAAACGACACAAACATGAACGCATGGACGTCACGCTGACATACAAAACAATGCCATTATATAAACTAGCCCCAATTCAAGCCTGATAGGTCGCTGTCACTCTCCCTGCGGCAATCGTAATTGCTTCGGGTAATTTGCTTGCCTGGCTGGTGCCACACAATACTATACATAGTTTAGAAAACATATGCGCTGACGGGTGAAAAAACACACGAATTATTGCATGGCTTCACAGGCAACACAGTCATCGCGAATGTTCTTTTTGTTAACTCTGCTTCCTAGTCTCACTAAAGTATGGGAACAATACAAGCTTAATACCACGGTAATGGCGGTGGTCCTAGATATATCCGTTCATGCAGGGATGGCAGAATAACAACTACACTTTTGATTGTAACTATCGATGAGAACACGGAACGACAATAAAAAGTCAAAAGAGAATGTTTCTCAACGCGGGATCGGAAACATCCGGTACGACCGTGGATTGGCTCTTCAATAATTGCTGACATCCCGTTATTCCCGACGGATTTCAGACCTTTCTTTTATCGCAGCCAAAACGTCCTCCATTTCACCGCACGCACGTAGAAGAATCGCCTGTTCTTGTTTTACTTGAACGAACTAATATTACACAAAATGTACTTAGGTGTGTGATTAACAACAATATATGTATGAGTACAGGGGATGCTGGATATAATCGCCCGTTGATACACAACCAGCGACTTGAAAGTTGTCTATCACATTCATTTTCATAGTAGTTTTTTTTACTATTTATGAAGATGTCACTCGTGATTACATGTAACATGCAGAATGTGTATTTACTTTTATGCACATAAAGTGCCTATGCGCCACTGTGAAAGTGCGGTTATAGCGCTTTTCAGGGTAATGCAGCAACGTTATATCCACTCTCGCAAGGGCTCCATGTTTTATTTTACATGGCAACACAACGAAGTCGTGTGTATACAATAGCGCTCGGTGTAACTAAATTACAAAATAAAAAACGACATTATTACCGGTCGACATAGCCTGAACTCCGCGTATGGTTAAAAATGTTAAAAGGTTAAAGCGCACTACATCAAAAACAAGTATCGGTCATTTTCTCGTAAAAATAAATTGCTCGATGCAAGGTTAATGCACGAAGGTAGAGAGAAAGCAGCGTAAAAGTCATTCCTCTCTATTCGCCAAATGAAATTACGGTTTAAAACGAAACGCGATAGATCAATTATTATTAGTATATTGTGCCTGATATTCGGAGGACTGGATGGGTATAGGAATGTCGTAAGTTCTGCTTTTAAACAATGTACTTTAACAGATGCGAAGCAGCTTGGAGCGGAGTTCAGTCCGGTGGTGGTGTGCGACCTGACCACCCTTACTGCGCATGCGCCTACTCTCTCCCCCACTCTCCTCCTTTACGCAGGCGTTCGGTCGCCTTCTCTCCTCTCCTCCCCCCACGCTGCAGCCTGACAACCCACTCCCTCCTCTCCCTCCCCTATTTCATATAACCCCGTGCGCTCTTTCGAGGAATTCTCGCTTGAATCGGGTGGTCGCTCCGTCGGTTCCCGGTCGCTGCAGTTGTCTCGAAAGCCTCAGTACCCTCGCCGCAGATTAGCGTTGTCTCTCTATAGCGGAAGCTGTAACTCGACGCCGACGCTTGGCTTCGACGGCTGAGTGAACGTAAACGGAAACTTGGTGTGCACCCCCCAATGCTACTTCGCATCCCCTCATGGTTCCCTATAGTGGGAGATGGTGTAATTTGTTTTTGTATGAGGAGCATCAACCCGTATTTAGGACACCTTGGACTGTTTCCTTTCGGAGTTTGAAAGCTGCTCTAGGAAAACTTATGAACAGAGTGCTTCAGGAATGTATTTGAGGTCATAGGTAATGGAACGAATGTTTACAATGTAGGCGACCAGGGAGGCCATCTGCATGCAGCGCCGGCCACTTCAGCGCTTTTGCTATCCACCTAAGTAGAAATGATTGTTTTCAAAACGTTACTTGCTTGAAGATGAAAGCATTTAATGCAGAGCAACTTCTGGCGATGGTTAAGAGGGGGCTCACGCTGCCTTACGCACACTGTATTCATGAGATATCCTGGAATTCTTCAAATAAGTTTGAAAAAGAGGAACCGGAATCCTGGAGAATGCACATCTCCATTCTAAGCACCAGTTCGCATTGCGCTACTGCGTCAGACAGTACAGTATATTTTCAAATCATTGAAAAAAACAATGAGTATACCGATGAACCACAGAAGCAAGCATTTTCATAAAAGTCGAAGCCATGTCGCAAGACAACAAATTGAAGAAATATAACACTCTGACAATTTGAACGAAATAAAAAAAAATCTAAACGAAGTGAATATGTAGCGTACAAACTAGGGATCACAGCTAACACAGTTTGCCTACCCAATATACAAAACAAGTTCAAACTAGCAGATGACACTTTACGTGTCATGCCAAAAAAATCCAATTTTAAGATTGGTGTCACTGGATGTTTCGTTTCCAGCACAATTACGACATTTTGAGTGCTTGTTTTTTTTTTTATTTTTGCATTGTAAGTTCAAATAATTGCCTCAACTAAAACGCTTTCTGTACCGCATGTTGCTGCCATTGTGACGCGGCTAGTCAAGCTGCAGATATTGCAGCTTTTACCCGGCCACCATCACCATAAATGGTACATTTTCCCCCTTCTTCTTCTTCATATTTTTTTATAAGTGTGTCGAATATGGCGAAGTAAACCAAATCTCAAAACTCAAATAAGAAATACAAGAAATTAAAAGAAGCTTCTTTCACGAAGTAACGGGAACAGTTCAGTGAATAAGGCTGCAGGGAATAAAGTTAGCAGTATTACCGAGAATATTGAGGCGAGCCCGGAAATGACTTAATAAGCGTGCTCAGCAACACCTAGCAACTGAAGTCTGGCAGTAGGAAACGTGTCTCTTATCAGGCAGCTTCCTGACGCCGGAATTTCTCCAAGAGTATATTTTGGCATTTTCTGGCGGGTGTTGTTTACCGAATCCCCCTGTCACGCGGCGCCGCATAGATAGGCCAGACAGGAAGGTGTGCTAATGTTAGGATTAGAGAACATAATTCGGGTGTACGTAGCGATGGCCTATCGCATATGGCTGCGCATTGTCAGCAGTGTGGATGTGAACCCCAGTTCAGGGAAATTACCATAGTGTCACGGCATCTTAACCAGACAACTCGAGAGATCATCGAGGCTTGGCACATACAAAAGGAAAAAAGAGTCATGCATCAGCTTCCCGTCTGTAGCCTTGCAGAACACAGAGATATTTTTGTTTATTTTTGTATTTTCATTGTTTGTTCACACCGGCGTTTATACGTTTATGTACGGGTTTGTTATCTGTGTGTAATAAAATTTCAGTTGAGAGTCAGCGCTTGTGTTTCGTGTCCCGTTTTTTTTTTTTTTCGTGTGCATTCGTCTTCCCTTGTGGCGCCGTTTCAGTAGTATTGGTTCTGTCTACACCTAACACCTCATGCGTAAAAAGATACCTCCTTGTTTTAGATGCTGCATGATAGTTGCCTAAATATTTCTTACACGTTCAATAAGCCTACCATTTGAGACTCTGCTGCGCGCATTAGTGATTAGACGGCCCAAAGACGCATGCTGGTTGGGAAACAGAGGCACGCATGGACAGCTTATTAAGAAGAAAAACAGTCACTTTATAACGGCCTAAGCACGTTGTAAAGCCATATTGCATTCAGATGTCGAACCGTAAAGAAAAGCCCCACGGATAGTTTTCAGCGAGCAACGATATCCATTAAAGGCCAACTTCAGCGATTTTTGGACCATGTCAAATTAATGATACTTTTATGATCCTGGTGCGCTACTGCCAGGGGCATGATAGCAGAAATACTGCTAAAAAAGCGCAAAACGGAAACGCGAAATTAACCGAGCAGTACTGCCTTCGCGTAACGTCGACGTTGGCGAAAATCGGAAATCGGACATCGGAAATCGGAAATCGGACATGATGGTTTTTGGCGCACGTACGGCAAACTACTGAAAAGATTTACGTGGTCAGGTATGAAAAATGACATCAGGGGCTACATCCGTACATGCCACGAGTTCCAAACGAACAAAGTGAAATACAAGCAGCCCACGGATGTTATCATAACAACAGATCACTCCAGTGTCCCATTCGACGTTGTTCACTTGGACTTCGCGGAGCTCAAAAAAAAAAAAAAAAGGGGGGGGGGGGAAGGGGTGAGGAAGACGCAAGCTTTCCAGCTCGCTAACGATGAGAGCACGAGAATGTTTACGGCCAGGGCAGGAAAGGAAGACGCAAACAGCATCATGGCTCTACTGAAGGCAGAATGTTTTCGGAATACGAAGACATTAGTTTGCGACAATGGTCCGGCTTTCCGTAGCACAAAGTTTTCGAAATGGGCGAAAGACCACGGAGTGACAATCAAGTTTTGCGCACCATACCACCCAGCTGCTAATGGCATTGCTCAGCGTGCTATACGAGACATCAAGCAGTACATGAAGATATACTCGAAGTTTCCAGGTGGGTGGAAATGCTGCCTCGAAGCAGCTGTGAGGCATCACAACCGTTCTTGCACAAGTGCTCTTGGATGCAGTCCTCTTTTTGCTGCTTCAGGGACTGTACCAGTGCTTCCAGCTGACCGCGAACTGGGCCTTCTTGAAAACCTGGTGCTTTTTGAGAAAAAGGAAGCTGAGAAACAGCAAGAGGCGTACAAAAAGAAAATGAAGAAAACTTCGACAGCAGACGGAGCAGTGACATACCAGACATACAACCTGGAGACTATGTTCTGATGCGGAAAGGGATCGGGAGTTCCAAAGATAAGTTTTGTGGGCCCTTTCAAGTCATCAAGACGGCTTCGCAACATGGTATCTTGAAGACCATCTGGTACCTGGGAGTCTCTGGGCACACAGAATGCGCCTTCATCAGCAATATTTTTAAATATTACACCAGGAGGTGTGGACAATGAAGTCTGGGAGAGTGAAGCGGTCTGTGCCAGAAGCATCAACGGGGAGACATCGGGGTGCAGAAGAAGACGGCGCAGGGGGGTGAGAACAGGGATAATAAATGGCGGAAGACATCCGTCTCTTTCTAGCTCAATGTCTGAGTAAATGACGTTAAAGGAACGCTACAATTGAAAATGGTTTTTTTTTATTATAGACTTTTAAATTAACCAACAGCTTCGCTTTTTTGATGTTTTGAGCTACAAAATCCCTTACTTCAAAAAATTAATAGACCAATAAAAATGCAGAGGATAATTATTAACATAAAGGCCTATCAATACTGTAAATATGAACAAGCTACGACGTTCACAGAAGCACAAATTGCGCCGCAAAAACGAGCGAGTTTCCAAAACACAGCGTTTTTCGAGAATTTTTAAAAATACATAAGTTGCTCAGAATTAGAGAACATCATATGAACTATTTCTCCTTTACTTCTATTTGTGCCACGCAGAAAGATATTTGTGATATAGAGCTTGCGTGGCTGTTTGCATGATCGCGAATTTACGAAAACGCCCCCCTTCGTAAAATGGCCATCGTCACCCGGCGACGCTTGTCGATTTTTACTTGGTTCAAAAAAATTTTATTGGAAAACAAATTGTGATTTCGCGCCATTCGATGATGCGGGCATAATATATAAAATTACCAGGAAAATCGAAGACATCAACTATACACGTTTTTTTCTTTCGTGGAATCGACCAACAGCCGTAACACGTCTGCGACTGACCGTGCTTGCCTGGTTGCGCATTCCACCGTCAGATGGCGCCACCTGTCCAGGCAGCTCAAGTTTGTGGGGCCGTGATCGGGTAAAATGCTATCGATGAGACGTTTGCGGACTAATTAAAGCTTCTTAATATTGCTATGGGCAGAGTGAATAAGTTTTGCAATAGTGGCGTTTAAAATCGTGCTGGCAGGGCCGAAAGAATTTAGTATAAGCCAAGTACGAGCCACCTTTGGCACGGCGCACGGGTCGCTATGCACCCTGTGCACGTTATGGAAATTCTTCCTTGCGGTGTTGTCGTGTACCACGCCTGAGTGATGGATTGTGACAAACTGCGTGTTTTTCTGTGTGTTTTGTGTTAAGTGCTATCTTTCTTTCTCATTACACTCTTTCCTCTCCCTCTTTCAATTTCCCCCCATCACTTTCCCACATGTAGGGTAGCAAACCGGTCATCCTGGACTGGTTAACCTCCCTGCCTTTCCTCTCTACCATTTCTTCTCTCTCTCTCTTCCTTATGGTAATGTGCACGCTTAGCACACTACCGTAATGTTCACGCATGTGCACTCTTCAAGCTGATATAGTATAAACCACAATTTCCGTGCGGTAGACAGGCACTGCTAGCTAAAACAATCTAATATCGAGACGAAGGGTAATAGTTAGCTCCGAGTGTTTCGTTTTAGTTCAGGTCACGGAACACTCGGAGCTCGATACGGGGAATCGTGTGCACACACAACGCTACACCGCTTGCCAACCATCGCACGCAGGGACAAGACGAACTGAAATTCGCACGCAGAACCAAGGAAACGTTGGCCGAACAACACACGCGATCGTTGCCTTGTGGACAGTTGACGATGCAGTGACACCTCGGTTCCGTCACACACACAATGTTGACAATAATTGAGGGAAGTCAGTTGGGAGAGTCGGGCAATCTATAAAATGCATTGGTAAAGAATCTGCGTATCTCTCAAGCCTGTAATTTGGCATAAATGACCGAAACGCGCAAAGGAACGTACCCAGCAAATTTTATAGAGATCACTTAATATAAAAATACGGCGGAGTGGGCCTTTAATTTAACTTATATAAATAAAAATATGTAATGGTTAATAAACCTGTTCCGCAAGCAAAATGCGTGTATACTTTGAATTAACTACATGTTTAGTGGCACTAATGAACTGCGCGCATGCGCACGTTTACGAAATGGAGTATGATAACAACGATAAAATCAGCCATGTTAACAAGCTCTATCAAATGTGTGTGGAACCAGGAGCGACGCCTCGACCCACCAATCCTGAGCTTTATTCTTCGGTATTACTTTTGTTGTAGTGCTCACTGGGCTCAGGAAATTGCACTGAACGTGAGAAATTTTCGTGACGTAAAGTGCTTACTGCGGTATGTCCAGTGAGACGAAATGTCTAACAATGAACGTCCATCTCCCCGCCATTTGATGAATAGAACATGTCAACGTGAGTGATTTGTCTTATTCTCTAACACACATTTCGTCGATCAAATAATCCATGCCCGAAACCTGCCAGGCAATTCATTCTCGGTGCCAAATATTTTTATCCAGTGCCATCGATGTTAGTGTACACTGAAGAAATTTTGCGCATTGTGCAGTGAACCAATCGAATGTAAAAAAACGCACTCGCCTAAGCGCAGAAGAAAGTGGGAAATAAGGAAATGATACAGTGAAGTAAACGTTGAGTTCACTGTCATTGAAGACTTTAGCGTCGGGTCACATGCGATTAAGACATCTGTGGTTCAGCTGTTCTCTTCTACCGTGGTTGACGATGCATCGAAATGTTGCATTTCATTGCAAGGTTCACAGACATCTATCGAGACAGCTGCTGAAGAAAGGCGCTAAATGTATCTGGTGCAGTGAGCAACCAGCAGCTTTCAACACGCGTCTGAAAGCGATTACCAGTAACGCCTCCTTTGAGCTACCAGATCTGAAAAAAACCTTTCGTGTTACAGACCGATTATGGCCTCGGCGCAGAACTTTTACAGGAATGCACAGGAGCTCCGAGGCCCGTTGCTTTCGCAAGCCAAACATTGACCGGTGCGGAACGCAACTATTCGGTAACAAAGAAGGAATGCCTGCCCATCATTTTTTTCCATTAAAGAAGTTAGACAATTTGTTGGATGGGTCTCAGTTTGTTATTCATACTGATCGTCAAGCGCTGTCTTGGCTGAAACAGTTATCCGATCTCTCTGGATGATTGGCCCGCTGGATGCTTACCTTGCAGAAGTTTGGCCTGGTAGATATTTCCTTTGGCCCGGTGGACGCTTAGCTTGCTCACCTTACCTTGACATCTGGCCAAGTTGTACTTGAACTGGTATAGCGCATTACGGAAAATAGAGAAACGGCCGCGCAGACCAACACAAGAGGAGAGAGCGCTAACTTGCAACGTTTCTATTTTTACCGTAATGGGCTATACCAGTTCAAGTACGACAAGCCAACTCACCCAATCCTCAACACTTATGGGCTAGGTGGAATTGGTTATGCATCTTTGATGTGGGCAGAGCAAAAAACGAGGACACAAGAAGAGGTATAAAACACCACACAACTCCTTCTCACAACTTGCTTTATGGGAAATAATGCAGACTATTTAAACCATGACCCACTCCACGTGCTCTCACATCGTTGATAACTAAATAAACGAAAGAAAAACATGCTCCTGCCAAGGTTAGAAAAAGTTCGAAAACCCGTGATCACATGCGCGCTTTTTACTATGTGATGAAACGATTGAGGAAAGAAACTTCATCGTCACGCAGTGTTATCGGGGGCATGCTTACACATTGATTGCCTTTTTTTGTTAATGCAATGAGCCTCACCAATTTTTCCAGTAGCCTGATTTTTATGCCTGAAGAACATATGGTGTCACGAAAGTTAGGGGTGCGTCTA
The DNA here is from genome assembly GCA_030522465.1 of Rhipicephalus appendiculatus. Lineage (NCBI taxonomy): Eukaryota > Metazoa > Arthropoda > Arachnida > Ixodida > Ixodidae > Rhipicephalus > Rhipicephalus appendiculatus. The sequence goes on from JALIZH010011473.1 coordinate 80,197, forward strand.
ACGTGCAATTAGGCCTACGTGTTGCGTTCCGATGAACACTTGTCCGACAACCTTACATTCAGGCAACGGCCAGTTTGCCCAATGTAGGCAAGACCACACGAAAAAAAGAGAGCTGGTATACAACTTCCATTGTACAACGTACGAACAGTGACGTGTGCTTTACAGTGCAGCCTTTTTTATCACACCTGAACTTTTTTCCGCCGGCTTCCTCACAGAGAGCAGGGCTTGTTTTTTTAGGAGCACGGAAAACAAGTCCTACTCAAAGACGTTCGTGCAAATCCGGAGTCTGCATGCTTCGTAGACACGGCGCAGTACGGTCGATCGGCCAACTTCTCGGTCGCTGCAGTTGATCACGCAGGTTGTGTTACCCACTCCGCGTCTATCAGGCACGCCACTCCCACTAACGCTGAACAAGTAGCTATAGATCTCGCTCTCCTTGACGATTCCCGGCAACACATCTACACAGACTCACGAGCGGCGGTCCGAGCCTTTGCGTCCGGATCGGTATCGGCTGAGGTAATTAGTATATTAGGTCATAGGTATATTTCTCCTCAAACCATCATTTGGTCCCCGGCTCATTTCGGATCACATCTGGCCTCCATGGCCAACCTAAACGCGATCGCCCACGCCCGAGCACGCAAGCTTACTCACCGTGATGAACAGCCTGGGGAATCTTCAAACTCCAACCTAGCGGTCTTTAGGGATGTTCTCCTAACTTTCAACGAGGTGACTAAACATTACCAGCTGGGCAGATGGGTCTTTCCCCTTTCTCATGTGAAACTCTCTAGAGCACAGGCATCTACCCTCCGCATGCTTCATACCAGGTCATATCCAAACCTTCATTCCCACAGCCAGTTCAATGAAGGCATTGATCGAACATGCCCAGATTGTGGCTCCGCATCTACGTTAGACCACACGCCCTGGCAGTGGCCCTCATTACAGAGTTCTCAAAGCACAACCGAAGAGGAATGGAGCTCTGCGATACGGAGCTCAGAACTTTTACATCAACTCAGGGCCGTCCAGAGGGCTCACGACGCGGCGATGAGGCACGGCCTACCCGTGCCGACGTGGGAGCAGCCCGCTGCCCTACCGCCTTGAGCGGTAGTGTTCCTCAGGAGCTCGATAAAGTTCTGTGTCTGTCTGTCTGTCTGTCTGTCTGTTTGTCAGTCTGTCTCTCTGTCTGTCTGTCACAGAAAACAACATTTATCTTATACCGACCAGCGCATGGGACAACTTATGTACATACGGGATCGCATCGCATTTTCTTGATCTGCAGACTTCGAATTATCTATGAAGGCCGTTCCTACTTTTCTGCGTTTTAGAAGCTTCTGCACGTTCACTCTAACTGCGCTTTCGGGAAAACCTGCCACTCTTAGACGCTCGATTTGTGTCACACTGCTTTCGGTGGTTTTATGAAAACAATAATTTAACAAGGACGAAAACAGTAATGAAAATGATATGCCATGTTTTACGACTTTTGAATGAGCGTATTAAAAGTTTAAAACTGATTTTTCGGATGTTGGACTATAAATCCAGAAAACATGACTGTCATTTAGTTGAAGCTTCATTTCTAAGTACTGCAATTTTTTTTTCTGTGGCACTTCATGAGGGAAGCTCAGGCCAGAACCACATTTATGGAAACGTCTACAACATTAGTAACAGTCTGTTCTTAGTTGAAGCTATGGATGAAGACAAAATCGCCCACATAGCTTAGCACTTTGATTATATGGTCACTGAAATTACTTTCAATGCATCTGTCTACCCTGCATAGAAAAATATTACTGAACACTGGGGCAACTCTGGATCTAATACAAATGCCGGACCTCTGTCGATACAATTTTCCCTTGCATTCTAGACAGGTTGAGGCTAAATATAAAAGGAGTCTCTCTAGAAAAGCGCTCACAGATACACCACACCTACCGGTAAAGGCTACCTCATTCTTATCCGCAATATTGCAGTGTTTCACACTTTCCATCAAAGCATCATGAGGTATGGTATTATGGAGGTCTTCAACGCCGACGCTAAAGATGTTACAGTTACCAAGATTGGAGTCAACAAGGAAGTGAGCAAGGTTGTTCGAATTCTGTATCAAGAAGAGATCTTTCACTTCTAGTGATTGGAAATGTTTTGTAAGTTGGCGGAGACGCACTGCTGCCAGTTGTCCTTTTCAGTGACGAGTGCTCGCAACGGAATAATAATTTTGTAGGTTTTCGCGGCGAAAAATATATCCAAGTTAAGTCTTTCAATCTTCTTTGCTGTTGTCGCTAAACGTTGAAGATTATGGCTATGAAACACCGACAGCGCTGGCTCCTTGATCTTCTTTGCTGTTGTCGCTAAACGTTGAAGATTATGGCTATGAAACACCGACAGCGCTGGCTCCTTGATCTTCGCTTGCTTTCGATCCACTAACTTGAAATTCTTGTCTATTGCAGGCATTGCTTTTTCACAAAAAATATATTTGATCCCTCTGATATAGGAATCGGTATACCACACGAAAGTGAAGCGTGTCTTCAGAGAAGTAGGTGAATGTTTATTACGCATTGATAATAAGGTCTATTGGTGTTTCTTTGCGACAACACCATTAGAGTTTGATGCACCCATGTTGACACCTGGTGAAACTTCTCCACCACAACAAGCAACGACTCGCGACTGGGATACATTTTCCGGAGACTGCATGGCACGCACCGGAGCATCGCGCAATCACATGAACCACATGTGATTCTGAAACCGTGCATGCGAAACCAAACGAATTTCCATTAAATCGTTTTGTGAACTCATGGCCCGCTGCAGCGAAGGGTGCATGATTTACGAGTTGGCGATCACCCATGTGCGTGTGTTGGCGCGCGCCGTCGTGTTGGCGTGCGCCGTCGTGTTGGCGAGCAGCGTCTTGTTGGCGAAAGTACGATCATTTCGGTCCTGCTTCGGTGTATGTATGGCAGCCAGTTCGGTCGCGATGTGCTAGACTTCGGAAACGCGAGAAGCAGAGTTCTCAGCTTGAGCCGTGAGCGCACGAAGGCCTCCCTCTCGCCCTTGGCGTGTCCCTAGCTGCGTCAAAATAACTTGCGCGACATTCGCCAGTCGACGCCGTTATTTTTTGGTGGCGCCTAATGCAGCAGTTCTCGTAGTCAGTGCCCTGGCACTCATAACAGTGGACGGCGGAGAAAAACCGTTGGTGCGTATGGAAGCTGCACACGCTAGCACAACTCGAAAGACAAAGACAATACGACGGTTAAGACAAAGCACGTAACTGCGTCTTCACCGAGTCAAATCGCTCGCGGCCTCTGAGGTTAGCTCCAGAAACGTTGTCGAAGCTGATTGGGGAGGTCGCGCTGCGCTGTTCTGAGTAGGGCCAACACCACCAAGGTGGGGTTGGTATGGCGCCTTGATGCCAGAGTTTGTTCGAATGCTCGCATCAAGGCGCCGTACCGTAGTGCTGAGACTACCGAAGCGTTCTCTGTTGGTGCTCGTTAGTGTCATAATGCAGTACTTCTCTTCTCCACTCATAGGCGGGGGCACCTCCCCGACAAACCAAGAGCGCAGGTACAGAGAGAAGGGGTGCGAGATATATAAGACACGTCTGAAGTGCTCTACTCATATGCACCGGTAGCGCAGTTGGTTAAGCGACCGGTATCATTCGCCGCGGACCGAGAGGACATGGGGTTCGACTCCCGGGCCTCCCCATATTACAAAACTTTTTGTTCTGGTTTATTTCTTTGTATTCTGTTCGTGTAAATTTTAACAACGTCATATCCGTGACGGAAGTACGTCAGTGAAGCCTTGGATGGACCCCGGCATAAAACAATTTCGAGTTAAAGACACCTCCTGGCGTTGAAACAAACAACTCCGCCTTCTGCGATGTCAATACATGATTGTTACGCACAGCGTAATGCACCACATCCCTTACAGTCCTAATCACAGTCTTTCTTCGCGATTGTCCGAGCACTTCGACGCACTCCGCTATGAAGCGTGGTCTTCCTTCCTCGATGCCTCTGCGGTTGACTGTCCTAGCCATGGCCATCTTCTGTTGCCTCGGCTGCCTTGAACTTTGCATTCTCGGAAGCGCGGATCGAGGGCGCGATTGCACATTCATTTCGCTAACTGGCCGGATGTTTTCCGACACGCCAGGAAATACCTCCTGCTTTGACCCTTATCTTCCTGGTTAACACGCGTCTGTGTTGACAGTATTTGAATACCATGCTGATTGCTCCACTCTGCATGCAGTATTTTGTGCATCATTTTGCTATGTCCAGGTGAAGGTTGCAGGAATCCAAGCATACCCTCGACAGCACTGCATGACGATGAAATTTCTTTCCTCGTTCGTTTCATCACATAGTAGACAAGCCTGCATGCTATCAGCGGTTTTCAAGCGGTTTCTAATCTTTGGAGGAGCATATGTTTTCTTTTTTTTCCTTTTTTGGCTATCACTGATGTAAGAGCACGTGGTGTTGGTGATGGTTTATGTAGTCTGCAATAATGTTAATTGTGAGAAGGCGCTCTGTGTTGTGTTTCACTTCTCCTTGTGTCCTCGTTTTTTGCGCTGCCCGATTCAAATACGTATAAGCTTACCTTGCAGCGCTACAACTAAGCCATTGAGTACAAAAAAGGTAGCATTATGACAGTTGCTGACACACTTTCCCGTGCACCGTTGTCTATTGATCCCCAGGTCGGTGCTGGAGACAGAGATTGTGGACAGAACACCAGATGAAACCATGCAGTCACGTTGGGGACTAAACAGGAGCTTCTTGCAGCGCAGCAGAACGACGACCTTTGTCGTAAGGTGTCTGAACAACTCGCGGCTTGTGATCCAGGTGACACAGGATGCGACGAGGAGACGGACTGCTACCTGCTCGGAGAAGGAGGCCTCTTGTTCCGGTACTTTCCCCAGGTTGACGACGGTAATGTGCAATACCAGTTTCGCGTTGATATTTCTCGCAAACTTCGCAAATTGTTCATAACGTACTACCATGATTATGCTTCAGCTGGTCACTCTTCAGGGCAGAAGACTGACGAGAAGCTGTGTGGTACGGTAACTTGGCCAGGCATGAAACAGGATGTATTAGGATAGGCGCGTTCCTGTTCAGTTTCTGAAAAGGAGAAACCATGTGGCGATTTAGTGCTAGTAACAATGCAGTCAGTTGAGAGTACTTCGCCGTGGCAATTAGTAACATGCGACGTGAATGGGTTCGTTTCCCATGATGCCGCTGCGAAACAAGTATATGCTTGTTGTGATTGACCATTTCACGAAATGGGTCGAATTGTTTCCTTTGCTCAAGGTGATTTCGCAGAAAGTGTGGAATGGCCTCGAGACCTTCACGAGGTTCGGATTCCCTGCCCAGCTGAACACGGACGACGCGGCGTACTTAACTAGCAAGGTGTTCACAGATTCTTATGACGCCCTGAGAATTCGTCACAAGTGCACGTCTCTGTATCACACGCAAACAACGTCACGGAAAGGGTAAACCGATATCTTAAATTTATGGTTGTCGCGCATACCAAGCGTCACAAAGACTCGGATCTGAAACTTGCAGAAATTGCGTCTGCGAATAGAATGACAGTAAATGGCTCAACAGTGAATGCTCAAATAACCTGGGCAAAGTATTCAGTTTCCCTCAGGACAGTGCTTTGACATATGCAACCACTTCCATGAGACCTTATGCAAAGTTTGCAGGTCACCTCAGGCAGAGGCTGACCGACGCTGTAGAACAAGCCAGAGAGCACCTCGATGTATCCCGCATGGAACATGCAAGACAATATGATAAGCGTCGGCAGAATATTAACTTTGAGGTTGGTGACTTGGTACTGAAACGCGCACACCCCCTCAGTGACGCCTGGAAAGATTTTTCAGATTCTCTAGCTAACAGGTGGGACCGGCCCTATCGAATCACTCAGAACTCAAAGCTTTCGTACATGTTGGCAGATTGCATGACTAATCAAGTGTGCGGCCCTGCTCATGTCTCGGATCTCAAACCTTCTTCTGCACGACAAGATGAAGCCGCAAGGGATCCAGAATCTATTCATGAGAGCTGGGCCACCCAGTCACCGACACCGCCGAGTAAGTGGTACAACATGTGTCCTCGGTAATGTAGAAAACGGGGGTTTAGTAAGACGACGCATTTCCTTCCCTAGTGCTTGCTTTTTTAGGAGCGAAGCTCCTCATGGCGAGACCTGGCCGGTTGTCGAGCGGTGTCGATCGTCGTCAACCATCCTCTGTACCCCGTAGTGTTCCCTTATCGTACAATAGAGGGCGCTGTCCCATAGAGATGCATGCAAACTGCAGTTGGGTGACGATATACTAGATGGCACTGTACGCATTCCATTTCTCGTCTCGTTTCCGAGAGGGCGCTGTCCCATAGACATGCGTACAATATGGCGGTTGGGTGAAGGCACGCTAGATGGCGTTGGCGGTGCAGCTGTTCTCCGATTTTAGGGGCGCCCTCAACCTCTCCTCTCCTACGCTTCCCCCCTGTCTCCTACGGTCCCCCCCCCCCTCTCTCTCGCCTCGCGACGCCGACGCAGGCAGCGTCTGCTAGCGAGTTTCTTGATTGAAAAAAACCGACTGCTCGTGCTGCACAACCCTTGACTGACCACCCCGTATATATAGGCACTGGATTTTGACCTCCAAGGTAGCGCCTGTGTGAGATTTCTCCTGTGCGTGATTAAACAATAAAAATTCACAGCGTACATGTAAAATTAAAGTGAGCTGCAAGTCGCCATGACTCTCATCGACCCTTTAGTATAAACGCGGCCCGATCTCACGTCGTTGATGATGTACTGGGCAGAATTCACGGAAGATTCACGGTTTACCGATGAACCTCCGGAGCTTCGCCCACTCATCATCATTCACTCCGTGGATATGCTGTGCATTTTTTTAGTGTTTTTTATTGCGATAGCAATTATATGGACACTCTCGGCTGGTTTTCGCCGTCGTCGTCATGTCCCGTATATGTATATATATATCTATATATTTATAAAAGCCACAAAGAAAAATAGTTCAGAAAAAATGTTTCCGAAGCGCGGCATCGAACGCGGGACCTCTCGTTCTGCAGCGCGCGGCGCTAACCACTGAGCCATGAAAGCGCACGTCCTTCGACGCTCAAACGGCGATCTATTTATATACACCGAGTTTTCAGCGTCTTTTCAGCATTACCGGCGAGATGGCGCATAGGCCGCGCTCGGCGGGGCTTCGCTCGGCGCCCCGCACGTCGCGACGCTCGCGCTCATGTCCCTCGCGCTGCCTCGCGCACTTTGCCCCGTGGAGGGCAGAAGCCCTTGCGCGCGTGCGCGCTTATCTCGCGGTAAGGGAGAATTGGGCTTTCGCCGGAACGATTGCGTTGTAGTTACCGAACGCACGAAGGTCACTTCGCTCGCGGCAGTGTCCCCCCCCCCCCCCCCCGTTTGCGAAAAGAGCACGCTTTTCAAACACAGCGAAGTAACAACTGTGGCACTTGTTAGTTCGCGCTCGTCTTTACCTGTGATTACGTTTCGAGCGTCGTTTTTGTTTGAGCAGCGCGTTAAGTGTCGAGCTGTGAACGTTGTTAGTTCTCTCTCGTCCTGTGCGTGTTGTTTTCGTGCGTCACGTGTGCGTGAGCAGCGCGCTGCACGTTTCGACCAGCTTGCCATTCGTCGCTTGACATTCCAGTTTGTTGCTATCGCATTCATTGCTCCGCCTTGTGGCGAAACTCTGACTTTTTTTTCCTCCCCAAAGTACACTCGTGTTCTGCTCGCCTCGTTGTTCTGCGCGGGATGCATACACTTTTGTTAGAGGCGAGAGGAAAATGTTTCTTGATTTTTGTTTGTCCTCGCTACGCTTTAGGGTCCCTGCGGCCGGACATCCCGAAGCGTCCTCCGACCCCACCCGGTCTCCATGAGTGGTGGGATGTGTGGGAACCACGCACACCGGCCGTCCAGAGATAGCGCCATGTGTTGCGCAGCGCCGTGGGCGCTGCGCGTGGCTCACCTGTGCGCTTCAAAGGGGGCAGCCTGGGCGCAGCCCAGAGGAGAGGTGCATTGCCTGCCAGGAAGGACGGGTGCTCCCACCCGCGCTGACCAATTGCTGCTGCCCGGAAAGCATGGTCGCCGCGTCGCTTTCTCGTGTCCCTGGGCCGTCCCTGCTGTATGCAGCGTATAGTAAAATAAATTGTAGTCTTGATGCCTCCGTCTTCCTTGCTTTAACTACGGACGGGACGCAGAAAGCCCGATGCCCACGAACGATATCGCCATGAAGTCGCAACTGGAAGCAAGGGTGGCTCCTACCCAGGTAGCACAAAACGGATAATTGACGTTTTATAAACATTTATCCAAGACCATATCAACGTCTAAAAAACGTCAGGGAATAGAAGCAAAAGTTCTAGAACACGTCTTATACCTGGGCTATTGTCCGGCTACAATCCGTTTTTAAGACCATATAGAAAACGTTTTTAAAACGTCACAGAAGATTTCCTTCTGCTAGAAAATGTTTTGAAAACGCAAAAAAATTCTATTTTTGCTAGAAAATGTCTTATAAATGTCCGAAAATATCCCATTCTGCTAGAAAACGTTTTAAGAACGTCCTAAAATATCCTTATGCAGTGTCTTTGAAAAGACGTTTTCTAAACGTTTTTAGACGTAGTGCAGAATCTTCTTTTTGGGGTTTTGTTTTTGCGCATGCAATTAGCGCACGTTTATAGCAAGCCCTCTCTGTTAATGTAATTTCATTACTTTATTCTGTAATTACCATTACAGAGTGAGCGCTCAGATTCTCGTAGTCGGTGCCATCGCACTCGCATGAGTAGACGGCGGAGAAGCACCGTTGGTGCATGTGGAAGCTGCACACGCTGACACAACGCGAAAGACAAAGCACGTCACAGCGTCGTTACAGCCTCTGCTCCTGGCCTCCGAAATTAGCTTCATCGACATCGGAGCTGATTGCGGAGGCCACGCTCCGCTGTGCTGAGTAGGGCCAACGAAACCTAGGTGGCGTTGGTAGGGCGCGCATTGTTTTGCATTGAGGTCAGCGTATGCTCGAATGCTGGAATTGAGGCGCCGTAGTGCTGAGACTAGAGAAGCGTTCACTGTCGGTGTTAGCTGGAGTCATAATGCAGTACTTCTCTTCTGCGCTCGTAGGCGGCGGCACTGCCGTAACAAACCAAGAGTGCAGGTAGATGGAGAAGGAATGTGAGATATACAAGGCACGTCTGAGGAGCTCATCGCAAATGCGTTTGTGGCGCAGTTGTTTCAGCGCCCTGTTTCTATTGCCGCGGACCGAGAGGTCATGGGTTCGACTCCCAGTATTCCCAAATTTGTGAAACTTCTTCTGGTTTCTTTGTTTGTATTCTGTTCATGTAAATTTTAGGAACGTCACATTCGTGACAGAAGTACGTCAGTGAAGTCTTGGTGGACCCCAGCATAAAACATTTTCGTGTTAAAAATTCACCATTATTTGAACCAGGGACAATGTCTCGGTTATTACTCGGCAAAATAACTACATGAATCAACAAATTCTCTGATCCCTGACTGACGAAACGGGAGATACGCTTAATCCTAACCACGATAATCTACCACTTACGTGCGATAGAGGGACGCGTGGATAGAGGGGCTTACGTGGATAGAGGGACGCGTGTTTAAGCTGCAATTTTCGGCTTCCCAGGTTAGTGACAAAGGCTTCTGTATGGAAGTCGAAAAGTTATATGTACACTGCAACACATTTTTGGTGGGCGTTCATTGTTTTTATTTCTACTGTTGCCATTACGTCCCGACCAGACCACAGTTTCTCCGATTCTCGATCTGACAGAAAAAACGGCTTCGCCCTTCCGACAAAGAGCCGAATAATTAGCGAGAAGCCTTATGGAGTGCTCCATGGCAAAACCATTTTCTTTATAAAATGGCAATAGCGTGTTTCTAGAAACTTCCAGTGCTTTGTTTTATGGCGTCGATTTGTTTCCGGGAGTTCGAATATATCCCAGATACAGGTTTTTGTGACCGCATTAATAGATAAAGCAGCAAGCGAGCGCTTTATCAAAAATGTCTGTGTCACGCTCCCTTTCAAATACATGGCAGCACGAGACGGTAACGGAGACGAAGCGCTTTCACGCGGGTGCTTTTCTGGAGATTGCAAAAGCGCAACAGGGCTTTCTGAAGTGATCCAAAGGTATGCATTCAGTTCCAAATCGATACCGATAAATAAATAGCACAATTCACTGAACAGCCACAAGGAATACTTTTTTGAACAGTATGCACCTTTATTCGTCTTTTTGGAGGCAATCATCATATCATAAACAAAACAGGGGGGGACGACGTAGACACAAGACACACGCAGCAAGCAGCCCGCCAAAAGTGATAAGCGCGACAACAGCGCCAATACCGGTGAGCACGGCCAAGCACGGCTTATGAAAATTGTTGAAAACATGGTGGCCGTGACGTCATTTTTGTTGCCGGACATTTGCCGGAAAAGTGGCGCTGAACTTTACGCCTCCGCGGCGCCTTCTGAATTAAATCACACAGATATTGAGGCCGGAAAGTTGCACACCTCTTCGGTATTGCTTATTGCGTATACGGTCTTACCTTGAATGCCACGATGTCGTAGTGTGAAAAAGCATAGCCTCTGGGAAAGGCGGTTGAAGCTCGGAGGACAGCTGCTTGCCTGCGTCCTGTTGCATGTGCTGTCTTCGTGTGGTGCTGGGTGTGTTGTCTTCCTTCTTGTGTCCTCGTGTCAAGTTCGAGCTGCAACCAATTCCTCCTCAACTTCGGTTTCAACGCATCACTGTGTCCAATATTTTCTCGAAATGGAATATTTCATTTCGACAGCATTAAAATGTTACATTTCGAGAAAATACTTGAGTGTCCACTTCGTTTCTATCGTGTAAAAATTTAAATTCAAAGCACACCTTTTGCCGTCATCGTCGCAAGTCCAAGGACGAAGCGTGCGAGGGCAGCCGACGATCGGTGCTCAAGTGGAGAGAAAACGTGCCGGCCGTGTTTCGTCGCACGAAAGGCCCGTGAGGGGTCCCTGGATAGGGGGCGTGGCTGCCGCTGAAACAGCGTACGCTGATCGAGCGGCCGGGGGGCGGTCGCGCTATCTTGAAAAAATTGGCAGACGGCTCATATACATTGGTCCGTGCTGACTTACCGTTACTCATTTTGCATTGATGATATAATAACACACGAAGACTTCGCTTCGCTCGCTGTAGTTCCCCGCGTTTCCTGACGCCAGCGTTTTGTTGAGGTACGCCAGGTCGGATGCTAAATGAGTTAGCTGCTGGCCTAGCTTAGTTAGCATTGATTCGCCCTTGCGGCGAAACTGAATTTTTTTACGCAACAGGGGCTTCATACACCGAGAGAAATGACGAAAATTCACCGTTCGCAGGAGATCACATAAAGGGGAACTCCGGTGCATTTTCGACAATACTAGGATAACAGCTAGGGTGGTTCATTTTGCCGACACTATCGCCAACCATTTTAAATAAGCAATGAATGATGAGCCAGAACAGAAACCGAAACAGGGAGCTGCTCCATGCAGGGTATGCGATGACGTCACGAAATCCGCTACACAACTGTGCTAGCGTCAGCGTCGCCTCGACGAAAAAAGAGCGCGCCGCGTGCTGCGTCCGTCTGCCGGGCGAGAAAGGAGTAGACAGATGCGTCACGTACAGAGGGTTGCCCGCATTTGAAGGCATTATTCTGGAATTGGCTGCCAATTTTTAAAATTCGTCTTCCAAAAACTAAATGACTTACGGCTGTATAATTTGGCAGATATCATCATGGCAGTGATGAGAAGATATGTTGAAAGTTTTATTTAAATCGGTGAATATCGAAAAATCTCCGGAGTTCCCCTTTAAGTCGGTAGGTTCAACGTGTGCAGGGGAACAGTTATTCTCACATCACCGCGAACATTCAAGCTTTCATTTGTCCATTTCCCACGTCTACGAGTGCTTGTAGTAGCTGACCTCTGGGTGACATTCCCTGGACGTTATTAATGAAAATCTATGGGCTGTTGAATTATAAAGCTTCTGCAACATACATTAGAGGTCATATTACAAAATCGATTAGCCGTCTATTTTTTTGTGTAAAAACAGCATACCATAGACATCCATACATCCATAAAATTGAGTGCAATAAACATGCGTGGCTGGGACGTCTCACAGATGTCGTTCATGGATTTAGACATTTGGATCTTATTCGTACATCGCAGAGATATTTGTGGTTTATTGGGATAAAGGTAGCATATACAGTAACTCTAGGAACGCCGAGCGATGTCTCGAACCCTCACGAACGAAAGGATGACGCAATGCCGAGTTAGGCCGCGATGAATGAAAAGCACGAAGAAGATCTCGCCCTTTCAATAGCTTTGGCTGTGCTGCGCACGGTGGAGAAACGTGGAAACTTCGTCAATGCAGTGGCTAGCGAATATAAGCAAGCGACGACGGAGGGTCGAGCAGCAGGAGAAGGAGTGGAGTCAGTGACAGTGCGTGGGTGAACGATGGTGGTGTCGGTGAAGTGTTATTGGTGAAGTGCGGTCAGTCGATCTGGAAGAATCGAATGATGACGCCGTGGGAGCTGCGGAAGTTTTCAGGAGCGTTTCTTGGAAGAGAAACCTCGGAGGAACGGGAGGACAACCAGCGCTGGACTTGTTGTGAGTGTTTTCCTGGAAGAGAAGCGTTCAAGATTATTTCCAAGAACTTTGGACTGAATACGTTTGATAAACATTCGAGCCTTTAAGTGTCTTGGATAGTTTTAATGCATGAGATTGCATTGTAGCGCGAGTTGATTGTTTGTTCCCGTTGTTTTGAACACCATCGGAGTTATCTTGTAAGTTGTTATTGGACTTGATACCTTGATGTGAGTTTAGTGAACCCCTCATGCGAAATGCAATGGCAAGCCGCCAGGTGACAATTTCCAGGGGACTCTAGACAATCAGGACCTCTTAGATTTTTAGTAGCCACCCTGTGCTCTTTAAAAGCGATTTTCACCTACTTCGAGTTTAATTACAACCTTCAGTTTTTTTGTCGTGAAAGTAGAGAAACTTAACTTGTGAAAGCAAATAAAAACGAAAATATATAATTTTTGAAAAAAAAACGCGTTTTTCGACTCGCATCTCCCCTTAACATGCATTAACATGCATTGGACACTATGCTGGTGTATGCAGGAGGTCACTAAGTGATTGCTTTGAAGAAAACTTGAATAGGATGACAGTAGCTGATTAAGGGTTTCTTGATGCATGCTGTAATAAATAAAAATAATGAAAGCATTGTGAAATGGAATTAACTTTACTGAGCTCGTAACAATTTTTGGCAAGTGCAGCAGTTGACTGACTTTCAACATTAATATGGTGGAACTGATCTATTTGGGTGCTGCCTGTGTGTAAGTACAGTCTGTCTCCCAGCGAACTTTCGTACCAGTGATTTCACAAATTTCGAGCAGGCAATCTAGGATATGTTTCGCATGTATATTTCATGCCCTATTAAATATAAGCTTTTTAATTGCCACCAGTGTGTTTCATGTTTTCTGTTTGCCTTGTCTTGCATGCCTTAGGGCTCTGTGGGTTCTTTACTAACAAGAGTCAACTTGTATAATGCAGGCACAGGACGTCTCTTATTTCAGAAATATGTAATCTGCTTTCTTTAAACTGTGCAGGGCGAAGGTGGTTATTGCTCGACGAACTCTCAGTCACCCATGAATGTGAGCACCTGCAGCAAGTGAGTTGCATCGATCAGAGTGAACCGCCACAAGTAGCATCATTGTACTGAGCACAAACTGTCATATGCATTGGCTATGCACACCGCAATTTGCAGTGGGCATCTTGTCTACTGGAATCTCTCAAAAGCTCTACAGCATCCTTGGAAGCCTTAAACTGTGGCAAGTGAGTGTCAAAAGGGAGTAAAATGCCGAGTGTGAACACACAAAAGCACATCAGCGCATTGCATAACATTAGACTGTGGTATAGACATTGTGCCAACTAGCAAGCGTTCACGAAGAGCTGCACCTCCACCGAGTGGATCATTGCAACATCAACTGATACCCACAATATCACCTGGAGTGCTGAGACATTGGTGATTTGGGGTTGCAAAAAGGATGGCATATTAATTCAAGTGACCTCTACATAACCAGGTCATTTCAGCCAGTGCTTCCACCATTCTACTTCAAGACCTTTGAGAATTTATGGTTATGAAATTAAGGTTTAGCTAAGCGACCACCTCATGGGGCCTCATCAGTGTTTTCCTCTTTTTCTGTACATTTCTCATATTCCATTGTTACTTGCGCATTGTGAATTGTATAGCTATTTTTTACTTAATATGTCACTCCAATCTGTTGGTATAATGAATGATCTTACTGGCTGTGGCAGTTGAACTTTTAATAAATGTGAAAATGTTGGAGGCCACTATATCATGCAATATCCGCACATGTTATAGAACCCCTGATGATGATGATGATGATCATGATGATGAATTAACTTTATTCTGGTTCAGAGAACATGCAGGGGAGACCCCGTGCCACCTGGCTGGTTGAAATTTCAGGATCCCTCCATTACAGAATGCCTCATAATCATATCGTGATTTTGACATATAACACCCCGGAAATTGTTATATTATGAATGTTCTTACTGTTCTTTGTGGATTCAGTGAACTTTTGGAGCAGCTGCCAGCCTTGTGATTATAAAAATAATTTTAGTCGCGCTCTAGCTTCTTAGTCTACCTTGGTTATATATAGAGTGTTTTTTTAAACAATACAGATTATTTGTAAAAACTCTGACAGTCGCACTGCTGTCATTATCGCACACGAACTCTATGTCAAGGCAGATATACATTTCCATGGCTAATATTATTTTGACGCAACTAATTTACAAAAAGTCGTAAGTTAACTTTTTAATTATTCACTTCAGGGCAGCCTTTTATATTCAAAACTTGTAGTGCGTCCTAATTTACGACAAACGCAATTTTAAGAAATCAGAAAAGTTCAACAAATTTAAGGGTGAAATCTGATAGCGTTTGGCGCACAGGAAACATTCTGTAATGCTAGACCGGAAGTACACATGACAATAAAGTGATGAAATTTGAATCAAGGTGTGCGGGATCAGAATGTGGTCAGGAAAATTGACATGCATTCCAAAATACACAAGTAAACAGTTCATTCTTTGGGTGCAATGTGTGATGCTTATCTGTTTCTTTTTTTTAACTATAAACAGGCACAAAAGCTATTTCGCTTGTCCTTGAGAAGAAGCACCACAGTGGCTGCCAGAGTTTTATGCTTCACAGACAAAGAATAGTTTCATATTGCGTTTTTTTGTGCACAAGCGCACAGCTCCATATAAACAGATAAGCACCAACGCTATATGTAAAGGTAAGGTGATCTGCTAGCGCAAGTGAAATGACTTCCCGCTTTTACGAAAAGATACGGCCCCGATGCACCCTCATTAAAATTCCGTCACTTCGTTGTCACAGATAGCTCTGTCCTGACATAAAAGCGTGGTTGCATTTCCTGCATTCCTAGCGTGGTTCGTTTCGGTATTACCTTTCAATTCAATTATCAGTACCTCAAATTACGTGCCAACTTTTGTGGTTTCTAAAAAAGGGTGTGCCGTAAATTGTCATACTCTAGAACTTTCTAATGTTTATAATTGCCGTCAAGTCAATAATTAGGAACTTAACGAACTATTTTTTAAATTAGTCACAGAAGTGTCATTTTAGCAGTGTCAAAGTATTTCAGCCTCAACGTGGAGTTCGTATGCAAAAACAGCAGGAGCCTTTGAGCGCATATAGGAGGAGTAGCCCATAGGAATTTTATTAACAAATCTATATTGCCAAAAAAACGCCCTGAAAGTGCAATGCCGGCTCTTGCTATATTGCTTGTCTGCTACCTAGTCATTTCTGTTTACAATATTTCTGACTGCTTGATGAGCCAAAGAATGCATTTTCACTCATTTGCTTACGATTTTTTAAATATGCCACTTATTTTAACATTGCTACCCAACTGAAACAGCTTTTACATGTTTCTATAGGAGTAATTCACAACGTCAGTGCCATGTTTTAGGTATTTCGTCCTCATTTTTCATTTATGTAAATTTTTTTGATGCATCATTTTCCTTTACTATTGTGGCAGTGTATATCTCGTCATGCCATTATTTGGTGCTGTATTTAACGCTAATGTTTTACAGTCATGCCTTGTGTTTATAAACAGCTTCTTTTTTTCGTGTCATATTTTCTCGACATTGTGGCAAGTTGTCATGCAGTTGTGCCATGCAGCTTTCTTTTTTTAATGCGAAGCATTTCTTTGCTTACTGCAGACACTTTGAGCGTTTGTATCTATCTATCTATCTATCTATCTATCTATCTATCTATCTATCTATCTATCTATCTATCTATCTATCTATCTATCTATCTATCTATCTATCTATCTATCTATCTATCTAGCCGCCTACGACTGGGTGCTCTCGTGATCAGCTCCTTAACTTGGGGTAGACCAAAATTAGTATGGCAGGGTAAGAGGCTTTGACGATTATGACTGTCTGATCATGACATGAATAATGCGAAAATCCCGTTGCGTACGACGTGAAACGTTTGCCTCCAGACACCTGTGGCACATACGCCTATGTCACGGTATGCGGGTATGCGCCACAGATTTTTGAAAGTTTATATCTGCCGAGGTACGGCGATAACAGACATTGGTAGTTTAAATGCGAGGGCGTTAAGAAAAACCGACGCCGGCAGCGTTGACCCGACGAATGCAAAAAATATATGTTATGGTCCCAGCCGGAATCGAACCCAAAAATTCTGCGTGCCAATAAAATATTCTACCACAGAGCCACGCGACGTCTCGGAACTTTTTTGGAAAAAGACCCTATGCAGGCGTAATGTTTGTGAAACGTCAATTGTGGTTGCTGTGCTGCCCATCTTATTTTATAAACATTAAATATGGCGTGCGGCAGCATTGCTGGGCGGACTGGAGCTGCAAGCTTTTAGCTGCTTTCGGCCGGCCTCATTATGACACCAACGCGTCCAACATCGCCTTTACCGAGGATGGAGCTGAGGAAGGCCACCTCTTCGGGAATGTAACTGCGCAGTGCAGATTAACGGAGAGCTTCCCCCCCTCCCATCGTTCAAACACTGCACTAACGCAGTGTTGTGGCACTGCGCTGGTGTCCGACAGCATAACACTACTACGAGAAGCCGAGACAACATTCCATCCACGGGAGTTGGTAACACTGGCTCCAATATCATCTTCCCTTCCGGGCATGGATGTGCCGTCTCATCTCGTCATTGACACCCTACCAATTCAGAAGACAAACGAGTCCATGACCATCAGCAACGTCTTCTCAGACTCGTCGGAGCTACATCCGCGACTTAAAGCGCAACCATTGGCCGCTTGCGTCGATGGCCACCTCACGCTAAGTCCGGCAGAGAATGTAGCAAGGGAGCCCGAAAAGAGCAAGAAGCAGCCTCTAATTAACTTCCAAAGGATCGAGGGAATGGAGCTCAACGTGGCCAACCCGCTGATGTTAAGCGGGAAGCTTCTCCGGAACATCTATTCTCAAGCATCGGGCGCTGCCCCCCTCAACGAAGGTGCCCGTAGTGCCCTGTGGACTGGCTCCAGGGTCGTCGGACGTTGATGGAACAGACTTTACGAGCTCCACTACTAACGCAGAGAGAGTGGCGAAAGAAACAGGCCTCTCAGTTTCGCTAAAACCACGCAAGATTGTTTTTCCTGACAAATGTCCTGACCATGCTCCTGGTGGTAATCACGAGGACGTAAGCGAGAAAAAGCGCCGAGAAACCACGCCACCCATGGTGACCCCTCGGATGCCGTTCCGGCGATCTTCTCCTGGTATGACGCATCTGCCATTTTCGTCGCGACAAAGCCCAAGCCGGCCGCCAGACGCATCTCAGAGTGCTCTCATGACGTCTCTGCGTGGCCCAGACCGACCAGCGCGAGGCAGCCAGCCTCGCCCACCAGAGACGCTTCTCGCAGATCGCCAATCCATGTTGCAGTGTGGTCGGGGCCGACCACCACGATGCAGCCAACCCCGCCCACCTGAAGCACTGTCGGCAGCTCCATGCGCTCGCAGTCATGGCCGAGTGTGATGACTAACAGCAGCGGCATCGGGGCTCTAGCGCGCGGGGAGCTAGCGCGAGGAGAAAGAAGACGAAGGCAGAATAAGAACAGCCGGCTCGCAGCAAGGGTGCTGTCTCTTGTGTCTCTGTTCCTTACAGTATGTACTGCAATGATACAGGCGTCACGTCAGGTTACCATCAATTGTACTTCAGCGCCATCCACTGAAGTTTGTCTACGTATCACTATCCAGGGCTGCCATTCTCGCAAGCCCAAGCGCTACATTTCAGCTTACCGCTTCTGGTGTTGGTAACACCCATGTTGCTCTTGGCATCGTTACGCAATCGTAAACCACTGGTTATATAAAACATATACGACTGTTCAACGTACATGTCTGCGCGCATGACATTTGTACATATGTTTAGCGTCATTTCGTAACGTTTCACTCAACAAAAAAAACTTGACCACAGTCACCACCTCTCCACATGTTTCGCATGACTTCGATTCCCATAGTACGTGGGATCTGCCGAACTTTTTTTTGCTGCAGACGGTTTTGCTCAATATTTTTGTAATTTCATTTTTGTTGTATAATTTGTTCGCAGTGTACATTATGAACTTGTTAATGTACTAACCTGCTAAAGCTAACTATGTGTACTAGTATACCAGATGCTGCTCTTCATATCTATTTGCTGAGTGACGTCAGTACAGACACTTTTGTTCAGTGTTGCACTTACATATATTCGCTTGTGAATCTTTTTCTTTAGCATCAAGTTTTCTTAACACGCCTGTTATTACAAGTACTTTGTGAATCAAGATAGCCTTGTACTTAAGACACACTAAGAAGGGCGTGCGGCAGGGAGACACAATTTCTCCAATGCTATTCACCGCGTGTTTACAGGAGGTTTTCAGGACCCTAGATTGGGAAGAGTTAGGGATAAGAGTTAATGGAGAGTATCTCAGTAACCTGCGATTCGCTGATGACATTGCATTCATGAGTAACGCGGGAGACGAATTACAGCCTATGATTACTGAACTGGGTACGGAAAGTAGAAGAGTAGGTCTGAAAATTAATATGCATAAAAGTAAAGTAATGTGGAACAATCTTGGCAGAGAACAGCGCTTTGCGATAGGTGACGAGACACTGGAAGTTGTAAAGGAGTACGTCTACTTAGGACAGGTAGTAACCGCGGAGCCGAACCATGAGAGTGAAATAACTGGAGGAATAAGGATGGGATCGGGCTCATTCGGCAAGCATTATCAAATCATGAATGGTAGTCTACGACTATCCCTCAAGAGGAAGGTATATAACAGCTGCATCTTACCGGTACTTACCTACGGAGCAGAAACCTGGAGTGTTACAAAGAGGGTTCAACTTCAACTGAGGACGACGCAGCGAGCGATGGAAAGGAAAATGATAGGTTGTAACCTTAAGAGACAGGAAACGAGCAGAGTGGGTCAGGGAACAAACGGGGGTAAAGGATATCATAGTTGAAATCAAGAAGAAATGGATATGGGCCGGGCACGTAGCACGTCGGCAGGATAATCGCTGATCATTAAGGGTAACTGTCTGGATTCCAAGAGATGGCAAACGCGGGAGGGGAGACAGAAAATTAGGTGGGTAGATGAGATTAAGAAGTTTGCAGGTATAACGTGGCAGCAGAACGCACAGGACCGGGTTGATTGGCGAAACATGGGAGAGGCCTTTGCCCTGCTGTGGGCGTAGACAGGCTGATGATGATGATTGTGAAGTGTCTGCTTTATAAATTTTCTTTAAAAGGCTACTGTAAATCAGTCGTCACACTCACTGAAAACAAGCCAACTTATGTGAGCAAATGCACTCCAGTGATTCTTTCATTTGGTGCTACCATATTTGGTTTGAGCCACATGAGCGCTTTCACCGCTGTATCTAACTTTTTACAAGAGTCTAAAAGAATTCAAGGTTAAGTGTAACTTAATTCAGTTATCTTAGTTATAGCTGTGTGTGTCGCTTCCATCCCTTGTCCGCCGACTTCTTGACTGGTTTCTGCCTAAGCATCGTGTACCAACTTACCCAGACTTCGACCTTACTGTATATATTTGTTTGTTTTTTTTTGTCGTTTCTCCTTACCTTTTTCTTTTGTTTTTTTTTTAATTTTATGCGGTTGTACTATTAATGCGTAATGGCTAAAACAATTCATTTTTAACCCTTGCCTTCAGCAAGTGAATTAGTTTTCTAAGCAAGCCACTATCCAGTTCGTGGTCTATCCCCCGGAGTGGGTTGCGCCAAGATGCTGAGGAACCAACTGAACATCCAAGAGGTGTGATTAAACCACTCTGTGTTTTCCTTGAACCGTGCTTCGGAGTGCTAACAATTTTCTACGGCTTTCAACAGTCCTTCTTTAGTGTTATGTGCTAGTTCGTGAATAAGGCTGACGGGCACCCCATCTAAACCCGGGGCAGTGTGCTTTGGAATTTTTCCTTATGCTTTTCCCCAGTTGAAATTCTCAAGTACTAGCTCTTCCTCGGTTGCCCTCTTCGTCATACATTTACCTACTCACCACGGAAATCCCTTGGACTATCCTTTTAAGCGAATCGGCTGTTACCTTTCGGATGTCATTAGACCTTCGTACATTTCCAATTGATTTCCTCCTTCATCTACAATATGTTGTTGTATTGTGACAGACTTCCTATTTCGCGCCTTTATGTGGATCAAAAATATCATAGGCGCGCCCTTCTTTTTTTCATGAATCTCTGTCACCCAGCCTACACTCTCACCTTAAATTTTTGCTTCGACCAATTTCTCTACAGTGAATACTGCCATCTGAACCGACCGCCTCCTTGGGGCCGGCAATGGCGCCAGGCTGCAACCTGATGATGTCGTGGAGCTCATGAAAAACACATTCATCCTGGATGTAGCTGTAGCTTGCGACGCAAGGACAGCTGATCCTTTGTTTTAATTATATGATTGCCAAGATACATGTAACCCAAGCTTTACAGGACTATATCGATGGTGGGAATCGGTTTTATGCGAAGCAACCCGTTGGTAAGTGCAGTAGTTGTGTGCACATCGTTGGCTTACCAGGATCGCCGAGTACACTAGCGTTTAACGGGTAAGTTATGGTCTGAAGTATCGTCAGAACTCACGTTAGAGCACGGACGTCAGTATTGAAATGAAGTGCACTTTACGGTGGTGTGATGTGAGTATCATACGTAACTTTCGTCAGCGTATTCCTCCGGGGTCGGTCAACGCTTGAATGTGGCTTGCTGAATCATAGGAATACGATTGTAATGTTTATTAGACTGCTCGAAAAGCGTAGTAAACACTAGAACCACAAGCCGACCTGATGCCTTTATCATAGGAGTACAAGAAACAGACAGACAGACAGACAGACAGACAGACAGACAGACAGACATACAGACAGACAGACAGACAGACAGACAGACAGACAGACAGACAGGCAGGCAGGCAGGCAGGCAGATAGATAGATAGATAGATAGATAGATAGATAGATAGATAGATAGATAGATAGATAGATAGATAGATAGATAGATAGATTGACAGACAGATAGATAGATAGATAGATAGATAGATAGATAGATAGATAGATAGATAGATAGATAGATAGATAGATAGATAGATAGATAGATAGATAGATAGATAGATAGATAGATAAAAGCTGTCAAAGTTCGCTAAGAAATGCTTCGCAAATAATTGATTAAGCTGCTTCTGGCCAGAACTGTACCGTCGCCGAAGCGAAAGTTTCCTGAATCTGCTATGCTCATCATATGGTTAATGAAGTTGATTCATCAAACGTTGTTTAATTTTTATATCGTTTTTAATTAAAACATGGTAGCACAGAACCCCTCATCAGTTCTGAGGTAACCGGTGTATTTCCACGTACAGTTACTATGTCTCGTAGGCTGTCACTGCTTATGCGAGCTTACCTCAATTTACATAACTGTGACAGATTTTGTCGGCTAAAGGTAATCGTAATGTTTCTTTGTTATGGTTTGTGACTATTTGTTCCAAACAATATATTGTTGAATTCCGGAACTACCTCGAATATGGTTGCATTTGTATGCGAAAACTATTGGAATAGAATTCTATTCGTTTTGGTATTCGATGCGGTGTCATCACTATTTCATTTCTTCTCAAATTTGCTATTAGCACACACGTAGGTCAATAAAGCAATAACTCAATGTACAAGGACAAGTGAAGAAAACACATAGCGATGACTTTCAACTTGCACGTCAAAATTCTGCAGTAACTTCACTTGGCTCAACATGATTCAACTTGGTGCAGTGTCTTGTTTCGTCAAGCCTGCCTAAAGGGATACTAACCTGCATTTCGTTCTGCTAAATTGACGAGAAAAAAAATAACAGCATATCCACGGAGTGAATGATGATGAGTGGCCGTGAATCTTCCGTGAAATTCGCCCAGTACATCATCAAAGACGTGGCAAACACTGTGTGTATATATACAAGAAATTTATATTTTATTCGTGAGCCGTGATTTTCCGTTTTGTTTTCGTTTCTTCGTTGGTCGTGCTTACCGTTTACATAAGCCGTGGCTTCCGTTACCCCTTCATTATAACGGCTTTATGGTCGGTGAAATGGAGGAAGAGCGGTTCCTGGATGGGTCGTAGTCGAAAGTTTGCAAAGACGAGATCGATGCAGTTTCCTCGGATGGCGGTTGGTTGCATGTGGTCAAACGATATGCATGTGAGACCATATCGCGATGCCATGTGTTGTAGGAGCCAACTGTTTTCAGTGATGTCTACGTTAAAGTCACCCACCAGTAGGGTAACGAGACACGCTTATTCTTTATCGTCATCAGCGTCATCGTTATGACGCATAGTGGGTACATTCTATGTGCTGTGCCGTGATGGCAGCGTCATCGTCACAAACAGGGGTGGCTACGACGCACAACGATGGACTAACTCATGCCCTGAGGAGCTTCGCCCCTAAAAAGAAACGCGTGTTATTCCTCGATGTGGATTTTCCTTGAAACTTGTAGTATTGCGTAAGTACAGCTTATTTGAGCAACACGTAGTATGAGCGTAACAAATATTGCTCCCAAGAAAATAAACAGCGGTAATCCTACGTATATGAACAAATTGTAGGACCTATGAAGTAGCCGCGACGCCACTCGTACGAATAAATATGCTTGTTTATTCACACTTTCACACGTGCAAATCATATGGATAAAGAAGTCAATTAGCGCCAGCAAAAGTGGGTTATTTCTTGTTTATTTTTTAGGCACATCCAGTTGCGTGACGTTCAGCGCCTGTTTCCTCCGGTTAAACTGCCGAGTACAGCGGGATCAATTCTAGCTTCCTCAGTGGCAGCACTTGTCGACCCGTATTTCACTCTTTCTGAAGCTTCTTTAGCGTTCGCGAAAGCCATGATGCCTGCAAAAAATAAAACCCATGTAGTCGAATGTCAACCGCCGTAGTTACAAACTGACAGTGGACGTTCACGTTGTAGTTATTCAAGAGGAACACAAACTTTAGCTGCCAGATGTATAGCTAAGGCAAATATTCTTCTAGTGCATATTGGGCTCAAGATTTTTTGTCATAATTTTGCATGCAACTTCAAAATAAATATGCTGTAGTGCATGTGTGCGAGCGTACGCCGTAGACGGCACCTTTTTTTTTTGCCTACTAAGGCCCTGTGTACCACATCCTCAGGCTTCTTTCAGTATTGTCACTTATGTTTTGTTAGTAATAAATTTGCATATCTCATGTGTTGCTTTTCAAAGCGCACGGTTTTCAACCCGGAATTGTTTTGGTTTAATTCCTTATGTGTTATGTATTTATAATTGCCTTTCGCTTATAATAATAACTGCTAGGACATGCGTGTTTTACCAAAATGTTACTTGTATATTTTTCCTCACATTTCTGAATCAATTGAAAAAAAGCTAGACGTATATAGTGGAAAAAACGCGACTGCAAAAGTAAGATCTCCGAGCTATCTCGTAAACTGGTTGCAAGCTGAGGTCTCCACGAGAGGTGAAATAAAACAGTGCCAACTCACCACAGGTGAATACAACGAAAAAGCAGAAGAAACGCCAGCGATACGTCCCGCCATCGCACGTCGAATGAACCGCTGTACTTCTTGCACTGAAGACTCAAATCGGGTCCTGTTGAGAGAGAGAAGTTATTTCAAAAGTGTTGTCTTCATTGGTGGTAGTTGGTGTGGCAGGTTTTCCAAAGGAAGGTATTTCAAAAAAGGCCGCAAACACCACAATCCCCATGACAATGCCTACTCGCCGCGCAAGTTGATGTTATGCGCTGTGGCGTTTGCTTTATTGTTATAAAACGTGTAAATACATTTACTTGTATAATCATTCAGACTAATAGCATATTTGAATAAATTAATCTTTTCAGTAGTTCAGTGCAGTGCACAAAGGGTCCATGATAGTCGCGGGAGTTCAAGCGCGAATATCTGTTAACGTTAGTGTTCACGCCGTTAGCATGTACGCGTTCGTAGTCCCGTTGTGCTTGAGCATGGGCCAGGCTTTTCTCTTTTGGAGCGCACCCAGCCTCTGTGATGCTGTCAGTTATTAGCGTGACAGAAACAGCGCGAGAAAGAGAGTGCTCGAGGCTCTCCGCTTTAGACTAGGGTTGCTCCCTTATCCTACGTTAAGACAGATAGATGGACGGCGGGATACAAAAGGCAAATTCTGTGCATCTTGAGAGAGAAAGAAAGGAATAAAACATAAGACCAGTGGATGAAAGGTTTCAAAAGTCAGGCGAGAAAAATTATTGTAACGATTTTGCGGGAAGTGCTTTTTAAAAAAGTTCGACTAGTCAGAAATTCAAACAAAGTAATTTTTTCTCGGAAGCGTGACTTTTTGGGAAAAAAAAGAAACATTTTATGTGACACCACCTTGGTTTCCAATGATATTTTTTGTGTATTGTGCTTGAATACTGTGGGACCCCAGCTAACCAAATTATAGACGTAGCCAGTGGAACTAGGCTTTTCTATAAAACATTTTTAATAAAAAATAATAAAGCTTATGTTCTGAGAAAGGAAATTTTTGTACAAGAGAATTGTCAAATCTGCACTTATTCTATGAGTTTAGAAAAACACATGGCATTTCGAACAACCTGAAAATTTTTTTACCTCTGTAGCATTAAGAGGCCCGTTCAGTCATACACAAAAGTCAGATATTGATACCGCTCTCTAGGGGTGACTCTGCATGGAAGCTCCGCGTTCTTGCTC